>CAUYQU010085680.1:0-289422 GCA_963574635.1 Cheracebus regulus
TCTATACTGATTGGCAGATACATAGATAGGTAAGTAGGTAAGATAGAGAAAGAGGTTGAGTGTTCCTACTCTAAAAATCCAAAATCTGTTTCAGCTTTTTGCTCATGGCTAGCCAGTTTTCCCAACACCATTTATTAAACAAGGACTCCTTTCCCCATTGTTTGTGGGTTTAATTCTTTCAGAGAACTCCAAGAAAGTCTGGGAGCCTTAGCTTTTCTGCCTTTTACCATAGACCCACTCTTGTGGATTCCAGGAGATGACCTCTGTTATCCTGTCTGGCTTTTCTAATTGTTTTCTGTGAGAATGTTGGTTTGCTGCAAGCCACTCCAGCCCACCAGGGAGTGGAAGTCCAGCAAATGTGTTTTCACCACATAGCTGAGGTCCTAAGAAAATAAGGGAAATTCCCAGGGGCCCAAAAGAGGGAAGAAGGAGCTGAAACTCCAGTGGGCAAAAGAACAGGGAAGCCAGGGCTGCCCTGTGTCACTGCAGAAACTTTCAGCCCAGAATCCTGGGTTTTAACAGATGTTGAGGGGAAACAGGGACCATAGCCTTAGGCTTGAGCAGGGAGGCGACTTGGAACTGTGTCCCTCTGCGTCTCAGCCCATAATCTAGGACTGTCAAAAAGCTATATTCCTGGAATGCAAGAGTGGGCAGGAAAGGAAATCCTGCTAGTCATAGTGCAGTGTGGTAGAGCTCTGTGGGGGAGGGGTGGGGGCTTGGTTCTGCCGAAGATCTGCTTCATAGCCTCTCCTCACAGGCCTTTGGTGTTTGCTATTAGACTACCCGTGATGTCCAGGAAACCCCAAATCTAGAAATAAAAAGTTACCCTTCACACAAAGAATCAAACTGCAGACTTATGGAAGGTGTTGCAATTTAGCCAGATCTCAATATGAAACTCAATTTTTACACAACCTAAAGTGTGTTTTTGGAAGCCCAGTTTTAGAAGTGTTCACTGACCCCCTTGTTCTATCGGCCCTGCAATGTACTGACTTAGTTGAGATTGGAGTCACAATATTGAGACAGCATCAGGCAGATGGGGTAGGCATCTGCCTGTGTGGTGCAGTCTCACCAAATCTTAGGATTTTCCTGTGTCCAAAAGACTCTGTCTCCATGTCGCTGTTTCCTATTCCTGGGATTCCTCTTGCATAAGGCTTTGTTTCCTGAAAACGCATCATATATTGTATCATTTTTAGGTGTAAATTCACCTTTTTAAATAATTGAATTATAGCTTAGTATATCAATGTGCAGGTCCCATTCTTCACCCTGCAGGGGAGGAGCCAGGTACACACAGATTGATAAGAGGATTTATATAAATGAGTGTATTCTTGGAGCAACTTCAGCCACTCCCTTTCTTCCTCCCCACCCCTCAGCATGTTTTGAGTGCCTACTAGATGCCAGGCATTGTACTATCAGGAAGGATATGGGGATGACGAAAACATGGTTCCTCCTGCCCTGGAATTCACATTCCAGCCAACGTCTGAGTTTGCTCCTAGAACCCATACCAGTGCACTGGATTGAATTTGAATCCATTCAGTACTTCCTTCTGCAGAAACTGTTGATATCTTTTGGATTTCCGAGGAGTTGTCTTCAGCTTTTGGAGAAAGGCATGTTAACCACAGCTGTGTATGTTGCTGAGCATATGGAAATGTTGACTGGCTAGCAGGAAATGAGAGATCACAGTTTTTCAAGAAAACGAATAGGTTAAGTAATGAGAAGCACTTTTCCATATTACTGATTCCACCACTTCATGTCTCTTTAGGACGATGTGAGGCATAAGGTTCATCTGAACACCTTTGGATTCTTCAAGCATGGCTACATGGTGGTTAATGTCAGTAGCCTCTCAGTGAATGAGCCTGAAAACAAGGGTGTGACTGTAAGTACCTTTTAATGAGATCCAAGGGTTTTCTCTTTTAGCTTGGATGAGAGCCACCTTCCCACCCCAGTGCTTAAATATAAAGTATCAGAATATGGAGATAATGAAGCTTGTGAGTAGCAAATTATATGTCAGGCATCAAATAATTTCACTTTTATCACTTAAGATGCAATGCTGTAATAATTCCAGTAATTACTGACTTGAGTGATTTTAGTTTGCCTTCTTACAAAATGAATGCTAAGAAAACTGAGAGGAAACCACATCAGAAGTACCACCTTTTCTGCTTTTTGAGTAAGAAAAGTATGGACAATTGTGTGGATATTTACTTATACTCTTTTTACTCCCCATTAGATTGGATTTAGCCTAGACCGTACAAAGAATGATGGCTTTTCATCTTACCTGGTGAGTATTAAATGTGTGACCTGATCCGTGTCTTCATTTGAACTCAGGCCATTGAATGGGAATACCCTGGCTTCCTGTAGTTCCATTTTCGGTTTTTTGGAGTACAGTAGCACAATCACAGCTTACTGCAACCTTGACCCTGCCAGGCTCAAGCAATCCTCCTGCCTCCGTCCCCTGAGTACCTAGGACTACAGACATGCACCACCACACCTGCCTAAATTTTATATTTTTAGTAGAGACAGGGTTTCACACTTTCTTGGCTGTGTCTCAAACTCCTGGACTCAAGTGATCGGCCCACCTCGGCCTACCGAAGTGCTAGGATTGTAGGTGTGAGGCATCATGCCCGGCCACAGCGCCATTTTTTTTTTTTTTTTTTTGAGATGGAGTCTCTGTCACACAGGCTGGAGTGTAATGACGTGATCTCAGCTCACTGCAACCTCCACCTCCCGGGTTCAAGTGATTCTCCTGCCTCAGCCTCCTGAGTATCTGGGCCTATGGGTGCCTGCCACCATACCCGGCTAATTTTTGTATTTTTAGTAGATAGGGTTTTCACCATGTTTGCCAGGATGGTCTCGATCTCCTGACCTCCTGATCCACCCGCCTCAGCCTCCCAAAGTGCTGGGATTACAAGCGTGAACCACTGGGCCTGACGGTTTACTGTTTTGAATGGAGTTTGAGCCACTGATTTGCTATGTTCCTGAAAACTTTGTGTTCTTGTTCTAGCGTAAATGAATAAGATGATGTAAAATTGGCTCTTCCTTTCTCAGGATGAAGATGTGAATTACTGTATTTTAAAGAAAGAGTCTGTCTCTGTCACCCTTCTAATCCTAGACATCTCCAGAAGTGAGTAAGTAATTCTAAAGTTCCTTCAGTTCAGTTCTAAAGTAGAGTTGGGGAAAATTTAGTAGTATGCTGACATTCCTTGAGCGTCTGCCATGTGCCAAAGACCATGCTGAGTACTGGAGATTAAAGACAAGGCTAGGGAGACAGAGGCCCTGTCTTTGATAGGGGAGACAGAACCGCAGTACACACGATTACAGCCAAATAGAGAAGCGGAAGGGAAGAAGAACTCATGAATTGTAGAAAGGAAGGAGAGGCTTCAGATAAGTGTTGGCCCTGAACTTTTAAAATATTCTCCATGATAACCTCTGTTTTCATTTAAGAAAATTGATCTGACAGTCTCCTGTATTAGTTAGGCTGCTTTTGGCAGCAAGCAACAAAAGACTTGATTTGACTCTGGCATAAATAGTGAAGACGTTGATGACCTCACCTGTCTGCAGTGGGGCAGGCGAGAGACAGGCCTGCAGTGGCTTGCTGACTCTGGTTAAGGACTCTGGTGCATTTCATCTCTCTGCTCTGCCATCCTGGGTGTTAGCTTCTTCCTCAGGCAGGTTTCCCAGCCATCACCAGGTGGCCCTGCTCTGTCATCCATATCTGGCCAAGGGACAGAGAGCAGGCTCCTCCCCTAGTTAGAATGAGAAGTGCTTGAATGTGCCAGCTTAGGTTGGGCATTCACTCAGGCATGAGAACTGTCACTGGCCCCTCCTGGGTGAGATAGAGTAAACAAAACTGGGACTCATGAGAAGCGGGAAGGGTGGAAATGGATATTAGGCAGCAGCTAACGGTGCCACTGCCCTCTCGTGCTTCCTGGGATTTCACTTTATTTATTTTTATTTTTTGAGACAGAGTTTCTCTTGCTCTGTAGCCCAGGCTGGAGTACAGTGGTGTGATCTTGGCTCACTGCAACTTCCACCTCCCACGTTCAAGCGATTCTCCTGCCTCAGGCTCCCGAGTAGCTGGAACTGTAGGTGCATGCCAATATGCCCCCAATTTTTTTTTGTAATCTTAGTAGAAACAGGGATTCACCATGTTGGCCAGGCTGGTCTCAAACTCCTGACTTCAGTGGTCTACCCACCTTAGCCCCCCAAAGTGCTGGGATTACAGGTGTGAGCCACGGTGCCCGGCCTGGATTTCACTTTAAAGTCTTACTGATGTTTTGTTCTGTTTCTCCTGTGCACCAATTTGCTGAGCATTTTAAGGATACTTGAGGGAAAAGATGCACCTCAGATTTGTGTGGTCACTAAGATCTTAGGCCTAAGAGAGACTGCCTGGATCCTCGCCCAGCTACTTCCTATAGGTGTTCTTGGGCAACTTATTTAACTTTTCCGAGCCTCGGTTTCAGTATTGCAGAATGTGGGTAATAGAATCTGTGTTGCAGAACATCATAAGGACTGCATGAGCTTGGCACAGGGCCTGCACGCAGCATGTTCAGTGGCCAAGAGCACTGCTTTGACCTTTTTTCCTTCTGTCTTGTTTGAATGTAGGGTAACAATAAAGTCTCCACCAGAAGCTGGTACCCAATTACCAAAAATCACCTTCAGCAGGGATGAGAAAGTCCTTGGTCAGAGCCAGGAGCCTAATGTGAACCCTGTTTCAGCAGGCAGCCAGACTCAGCAGACACAAGGTAAACCATAAGGTGGAAACTGGCTTTTAATTTTCACTACCTGCTTCATAGAAGCTTTTTTTGTTCCTAAGCAAAGCATGATCTGTCATCATCTTAGCATTATATTTTGGAAGTTATACAAAAATATATAAATGTTAAAGAAAAATGTGGAAGGGTGGGGAGTTGCGGGGAGATAGCATGGGGAGAAATGCCAGATATAGGTGAAGGGAAGGAAGGCAACAAATTACACTGCCACGTGTGTACCTATGCAACAATATTGTATGTTCTTTACATATACCCCAAAACCTAAAATGCAATAAAAAATAAAATTAAAAAAAAAAAGAAAAAGAAAAATGTGGAAAATATGAAGCAGATGGAAAAACAGCAGTCATTTTTCCTTATTCCCAATGTTAGAGTTTTAGTAATTTATGTTTTCTTATAAGCTTGTTCATAAGTCTAGAAGATTTGATTTTTGAAATTCAGTCATGCTTATAATTTTATATACATGCCTGATGACTTTTTAGCTCATTTCATACCTGTCATCTATCCTGCTAAATGGATACTGTAATTTGCTCAATCTTTCCTCTTAAGGAGACACATTTCCATTTTTGTGTGATTATGAATATTGCTGCAGTGGACTCCTTTAGGCATAGAACTCTTCATATATAGAACGTTCTTTATGATGGTTTTCAGAATTGGAATTTCTGGTTCAAAGGGTATGAATGCTTTCGAAAATATTGATATATATTTTTAATTCCTTTCCAAGTGAGTTGTGTGGATTTCTTACTGAAAATATGTAGGAATAGTGTGCACATTATTATGTCCTAGCCAATATGGGGTGTTTTCTTTTCAAAAAAAAAATCCTAAAATGGCAGGCAAAAAAAAAATTCCTATATATATATACACACATATATATACACACACACACACATATATATATACACACCCACAGATATATATATGTGTGTGTGTGTGTGTGTGTATATATATGTACATACACACACACACATACATATACACATTTTTTTTTTTTTGACATGGAGTCTCATTCTGTCACCCAGGCTGGAGTGCAGTGGCTCAATCTTGGCTCACTGCAACCTCTGCCTCCCGGGTTCAAGCTATTCTCCTGCCTCAGCCTCCCTAATAGCTGGCACTACAGGCATGAGCCACCATGTCTGGCTAATTTTAGTGTTTTCAGTAGAGATGGGATTTCACCATATTGATCAGGCTGCTCTTGAACTCCTGACCTCGTGATTCACCTGCCTCAGCCTCCCAAAATGCTGGGATTATAGACGTTAGCCACCGTGCCTGGCTAGTGTTTTTTTATTTACTCTTGTTACCAACGCTGTACTTTTTCTCCATGTGTTGATTAACCAATTTATTTTTATCACCTTTTTTTTAATTAACTGTCAAGTTCATCTGATGATTCATGTGAGTTCGTACAGTAATTTATGGCCAGGTGCAGTGACTCACACTTGTAATCCTAGCACTTTGGGAGGCCAAAGTGGGAGGATCATTTGAGGCTAGGAGCTTGGTACCAGGCTGAGCAACATAGCGAGGCCTTGTCTCTGCAAAAAAAAAAAAAAAAAAAAAAATTAGCCTCTCGTGGTGGCATGTGTCTATAGTCACAACTCCTCAGGAGACTGAGGCAGGAGGATGGCTCAAGCCTGACTGTTCTAGGCTACGTTGAGCCATGATGCACTGCAGCCTGCGTGACGGAACAAGACCCTGTCTCTGAAATAAATACATACATACTTACTACTTAGATAATTTTTTTCTCAATTTGTTAGTCCATTGCATTGCTGTAAAGGAATACCTGAGATTGGGTCATTTATAAAGAAAAGAGGCTGGGCGTGGTGGCTCATGTCTGTAATCCCAGCACTTTGGGAGGCCAAGTCAGGTGGATCGTGAGGTGAAGAGTTGGAGACCATCCTGTCCAACATGGTGAAACCCTGTCTTTAGCAAAAATACAAAAAAATTAGCTGGGCGTGGTGGTGTGCACCTGTAGTCCCAGCTACTCAGAAAGCTGAGGCAGGAAGATCACTTGCACCTGGGAGGTGGAGGTTGCACTGAGCCGAAATCGTACCATTGCACTCCAGCCTGGTGACAGAGCGAGACTCTATCTCAAAAGGAAAGAAAAAAAAGACTGCATTTGTGCGATGGTGTAGGTTAATGCCTGTAAACCACCTCCTTCTTGTCTAGGTTATTTGTGTTCATATCACCATTCCTGAGAAGAAAATATTATTTTGTTTCTTTTTATTTTGTCCCTTCCTGCAGGGAGCTTGAAGTCCAGTCTTTCCCCAAAGAATATCTTAAGTGAAAACAAGAAATTCTGTTCCATGAAAGGAGCCATTAGCAATCATACTTCTTGCTTAGGGAAGAAAGTATCATTATGCTAGAATTACTTGCTATTAACTTTTCTCAGTGTGTAAATATATTTCATAGTTTTTCTTTTCTTTTTTTTTTTTTCTGTCACCTGGACAGGAATGCAGTGGTACAGTCTTGGCTCACTGCAACCTCTGCCTTCCGGGTTCAAGGGATTCTCCTGTGTCAGCCTCCCAAGTAGCTGAGATTACAGGTGCACACCACCATACCCAGCTAATTTTTGTATTTTTAGTAAAGACGGGGGTTTGCTACGTTGGCCAGGCTGGTCTCGAACTCCTGACCTCAGGTGATCCACCTGCCTCGGCCTCCCAAAGTGCTGGAATTACAGGAGTGAGCCACTGCACCTGGCCTTTTTCTTAAAAATTATGTTTTCCAATATGATTACTTAGACAATTAGGAAAGTCATTCCATGTGGCTTCTCTGGCAATAACATGCACTAGAATATCCAGAACTGAATTCTGTTGTTAGTATCACCAGTTTCTCCATACCATTTATAATATAACAAGATCTGATTCGCTGCTTCAACAATACACATATTATGTTTTGGTACCTGAGAAAATGGCAGTCCCCAAGATTATTTTGTTTTAATTATTTGATATTAGATAAGCTGTAGCCTCATAAAATGATACTGTTATGTATATATATCTCTGTAAGTTGAGTAATGCAGTGCTATCTTTTAAATGTTTCTGCTTCTAGACAGTGGAAAGTCTAAAAGAAGTACAGTGGATTCAAAGGTAAGAACTAACCACCCTCTTGTGCTCAGCTTTCCTGGATATTGTGTACATGTGTGTGTTGTATATGTGTGTGTGTATTGATATATATCCATACATGCATGCACACATAAATACATATACAGTTGTCCCTGAGTATCCACAGGGGATTGGTTACAGGAACCCTAGTGAATATCAAAATGAGTACATGCTCATGTCTGTTATATAAAATGGCAAAGTATTTACACATAACCTACACACATCTTCCTTGAAAGCATCTCTCGATTACTTATGATACCTAACACAATGTAAATGCTGGGTGAATAGTTGTTACACTGTGTTGAGGTTTTTTGTTTTTTGTTTTTTTTGAGCCAGAGTCTCTCTGTCATCTAGGCTGGAGTGCAATGACGTGGTCTCAGCTCACTGCAACGTCTGCCTTCTGAGTTCAAGCGATTTTCCTGCCTCAGCCTCCGGAGTAGCTAGGATTATAGGCATGTATCACCATGCCTAGCTAATTTTTTTGTATTTTTAGTAGCACGGGGTTTCACCATGTTGGCCAGGCTGATCTTGAACTCCTGACTTCAGGTGATCTGCCCGCCTCGGCCTCCCAAAGTACTGGGATTATAAGTATGAGCCACCATGCCTAGCTGATTTTTTATTTGTATTATTTATTACTGTTACTTTTTAATCTTTCTTTAAAAAATATTTTTGGTTGGCAGTTTGTTCAATCTGCGGATGTGGAACCTGCAATACAGAGAGGTAACTGTATATATACACACATATCTACAGGGAGCCAGGAGCAGTGGTTCATGCCTGTAATCCCAGCACTTTGGAAGGCTGAGGCAGGGGGACCACTGGAGGTCAGGAGTTCGAGACCAGCCTGGCCAACATGGTGAAACCCTGTCTCTATTAAAAATATAAGAATTAGCTGGACATGGTGGTGCATGCCTGTAATCCCAGCTACTCTAGAGGCTGAGGCAGGAGAATCAGTTGAACCTGGGAGGCAGAGGCTTCAGTGAGCTGAGATTGTGCCACTGCACTCTAGCCTGGGTGACAGAGTGAGACTTTGTCTCAAAGAAAAGTTTAAAAAATGTATCTACAGGGAATTTTCTCCTATTTTGGGGGAGAACATTGACATACTGAAACAATTTCAAAGAAAAATTGATTCCCTGCTGGGCATGGTGGCTCACACCTGTAATCCCAGTGCTTTCAGAGGCTGACGCGGGTGGATTGGTTGAGCCCAGGAGTTCAAGACCAGCCTGGGTGACATGGTGAAACCCTATCTTTACAAAAAAGTAGGAAAATTAGCCGGGTATGGTGATATGTGCCTGTGGTACCAGCTACTCTGGAGACTGAGGTGGAAGGATCACCTGAGCCTGGGAGGCTAAGGCTACAGTGAGCCATGATTATGCCACTTCCCTTTAGCCTGGGTGACAGAGTGAGACCGTGTCTCCAAAAAAAAGAAAAGGACAAGAAAGTTGATAATTGATTTATAAGTTGTGTGGCACTTACATGATATAGGGTCAGGTAGTTAGGGAAGGAAGATGCCAAGCCATCAGAAAAGCCCTCTGGAAGGAGCTGTCACTGGGGCTTAGTTTGCAGTTTGTTCAGCAAGGAGGAAGAGAAGGAAAGGGAGGAAGAATGCCATACGCAAAGACTGGATGAGACAGATGCTGGGTACTGGCTTGTGTGAAGTGAAGGGCACATATATGGGAGCAGAGAGACATCTTAGATAATGTAGGACCAGGCAATAGAGGGAATAAATGCACAGGTAATGGGAAGTCATCCTGAGTTCCTGATTGGGAAAGACTGTGTTTATTAAAGATGATGATTCTGAAAGTAATGGGCGAGGTATCCTTGGAGAAGGAGATAATGATGTTAGAAGGACCAGGAAGGACACTGTTGTGATAATACAGGTTTAGAGTGATGAGGATCTGGACTAGAGCTGAGCCTTGGACGGTAAATGACTGGGAAGCCAGTTAGGGTGATGGGAAGGAAAGAGAAGAGCAGAGGAGTGGGTGGTAGAAATAGCAGAAGTGGAAAAATTGGGGAAGTTTGGGTTTGCAATGTCTTGATTTCTCAGTGAGGGGGACATCTAAATGGTGATGTTTTCTCTTACAGCTTCGTTAAAGTATAATTGACAAAATAAACTGCACATAGGTAAAGCAGCAATTTGATAACTTTGACTGTCAATCAAGAGAGTGAACTATCCATCACCCCAAAAATTTCTTCTGCCTTTTTGTAAGCCCCTGTCCCCAAACAGTCACTGATCTGTCACTATAGTATAGTTTTATAGCGCTTTATACAACTGAATTATGGAGTACTTTTTTGTCTTATATTCAGCGTAATTACTTTGAGTTTATCCACATTGTTGCATGTATCATTTTTTTTCATTGCTTAGTTTTATTGTACAAATAGCATATTTTGATGATGTTTCTTTTTGCTGGAGGGAACGGAGTCTCACTCTGTCACCCAGGGTGGAGTGCAGTGGCACGATCTCAACCTCTGCCTCCCAGGTTCAAGCAATTCTACTGCCTCAGCCTCCTGAGTACCTGGGATTACAGGTGCACTCCACCACTCCTGGCTTATTTTTGTATTTTTAGTAGAGATGTTGTTTCACCTGGTTGGCAGGCTGGTCTCGAACTCCTGACCTCAGGTGACCGCCCACCTTGGCCTCCCAATGTGTTGGGATCACAGGAGTGAGCCACTGCCCCTGGCCAATATTTTGATGATTTGATGTCGAAAGTGGAGCTCAGGAGATGTGACAGGGCGTGGCCTGGGTCAGCACTCTGAGTCTGGCTGAAGCTTCACGGATAGACACACTGTCTAGCAGAAGGATTCAAGGCAGGGACGGAGGCAGGGGTTAGTGCAGAGGCAAAAGAGACAGCTGGAGAACAACCATTTTCTGTGAAAGCAGATTTCAGACATCTTGAAAGGATAGTCAGTTTTATTTTCAGAGAGCTCTTGAAGGTCAGCAAATTCAGAGTTTCAGAAACGTGTTTTGTTTCATTTAATAAATTAGTTTTAATTAACATACTTTCTATGCCAGTGTCATCCTAAAACATATTGTTATGTCTTTTTAGGCCATGGGAGAGAAATCCTTTTCTGTTCATAATAATGATGGGGCAGTGTCATTTCAGGTATGTATGTTCTTTGTGTAAAGCCTCATAGAATTTCTCTCTACCATAAAAAAAGGGTAATTTTTTTTAGAGGAATTTTGAATTTAGGAATAACAACTTAGGTATACCCTTTATCAGTCACTTAAATGCAATAGCTCTCTCTATAACAAGCTCACAAAGGTGGATATGGTTACCTGTCTACTTATCAAATCATAAGTCTCTGAGAATAAATAACTTTGTGACTATCTAGTGTAGGTGACAAGGTCAGTTTCCAACCCAGTCCTGCCTGGCTGTTCCTGTGACCCCTCTGTCCTGACCCGATGCTACCTCCCATTCAAAGTGTGCCAGAAGCATAGTACTCTATTCCTGAAAGGACCGTTGCTTATAATTTAGGGTGATGTTGTAATTTTAGAGATGATTTCCCCGAGACTTGGAGGCTTTGAGTGACCTGCTCAGCTGTCACAGTTATTAATTGCCCATGAGTGTTTAGTGGCAGCCTAATAGCATATGTATGGGAACAAGATACTGGACTGGGTCTCAGAACCCACTTACCAGCTGGGTGATACTGGATAACTCACCTAATTCCTTTTGGTTTTGTTTTTGAGACAGGGTCTCACTCTGTTGCCCAGGCTAGAGTGCAGTGATACAATTATGGCTCACTTCAGTCTCAACCTTCCAGGCTCAGGTGATCCTCAGCTTCCCGAGTAGCTGGGACTATAGGTGCAGACCACCGTGCCTGGCTAATTTTTAAATTTTTGTAGAGATGAGGACTTGCTCTGTTGCCCAGGCTGATCTCGAACTTCTGGGATCAAGCAGTCCTCTTGACTGGGCCTCAGTCAAGATGCTGGGATGACAGACGGGAGCCGCCCTGCCTAGTCTCACTTTCCGAACCTCACTGTTTAATCTTCTAAAAAATGGCAGGGCATGGTGGCTCACGCCTATAATCCCAGCACGTTGGGAGGCTGAGGTAGGCGGATTGCTTAAGCCCAGGTATTTGAGACCAGCCTGGGCAACATGGTGAAACTCTGTCTCTACAAAAAATACAAAAAGTACCCAGGAATGGTGGTACATGCTTATAGTCCCAGCTACAAGGAAGGCTGAGGTGAGAGGCTCACTTGAGCTCAGGAGTTCAAGACTAGCTTGGGAAATATGGTGAAACTTTGTTTCTACAAAAAAAAAAAAAATTCAAAAATTAGCCAGGTGTGGTGCTGCATTTGTGTAGTCCCAGCCACTAGAGAGGCTGAGGCAGAAGGGTTACTTGAGCTTGGGAGGTCAAGGTTCACACAGTGAACCCTGAGCATGCCACTGCACTGCAGCCTGAGTGACAGTGAGACCCTGTCTCAAAAATAAAAAAAGAAAGAAAAAAGAAAAAACATGCCTACAGTGAAATGCACAGGTCTTGTCTTAAGTACAGTTTGTTCAATTCTGACAAATGCATATACCCATGTAATTCACTCTCTATCAAGATTTCTCTTTCCATCTTCTGAGAAAGCCCCTCCGTCCCCACAAACACTGTTCTGATTTCTTTCACCGTAGATCATTTTGTCTGTTCAACAATTTTTGTATGTTCTTTAAGCTTAGTAACCATCATTTTCATCACTATCCATGTTAAAAGCTAACAGTTATTGAGAACTTGCAGGGTGCTCATTTGCTCAGAATCCTCCAACAGCTTTCCATCTGTCTTCCCACTGGTCTGCAAGGCCCATGTGGTCCAGCCCCTGTTGTCTGTCTGACCTCAGCTCCTGTTATTCACACTCTGCTCTCCCATACAGGCCGCTTTGCTCTTTCTCGGACAGATCAGCCTTTAGGCTCTGCTCTAGCTGTTCCCACAGGCAGGAATGCTGTCTCTCAGAATTCCACTAGTCTGCTGAAATGTCACCTTCTCAATAAAGCTTCTCTTGATTGCAGCTCACTCCTGTTTCCCTCATTGTGCTCTGGTTTTCCTTAGCGCTATCCCTTCCAACATACCATATGCTGTACTGACTTACATTTATTGTCTGTCTCCCCCTCTACAGAAGGTACCTTAAGGGTGGGGTTTTCTCTCTTATTATTGTTGTATCTGAAACTCCTAATCTTGGCCTGTGGGCTTGGCCTATATTTACACAGAGTAATGAACCAATGCTAGGCATTTTGCTAAGTGCTTATATGTCATTATCTCAGATCATCCTCTCAACAACTCTGTGAAGATGGTAGTGTTACTTTTTCTCTTTTACTGATGAGGAACTGAGGCTCAGAGAGGTCATGTAACTTGCCCCAAGCAGAGGATTCAGGTCCACATTTGACTCCAAGGCCCATGTGTTTAACCACTTTGCCTTTTACTGCCTCCTTGAAAAAATACAAAGGGTCCTTTTCTCTTGTCCTTCTCTCACCTTAAAATACTTGTTAATAAAATGAGTTTTTAAAATGTTCACCCCTTTAATCACAAAGAAAAGTGTGATGGGATGCGTACATGTCAGGCATAGTACTTTGTGTTGGGTGAGCATCCAGGCACAGCAGTCTGCATGTGATGAGGAGCACGTGCTGGAACAGCCCATCTGCATGGTTCTTGGGATGCGTGGAGCAGGCTGTGGATGGGTGATTTGCTTTTCTCTGACTTTCCCCCACCTTGGAAAGAAGTCGTCGTGATTTCTCGCTGTTCTACCCAGTGTCTCGCAGTCTTGGCCAGTGCAGTCCGTTCTGAGCTCTTTTGCTTCATTTGTGACAGGGGGATAGTGGTTTATCTACCTAAATGCAGGAAGGGGACTGTCAGGGCTTATTCCAACCCTAGAGTTCACAGTTTTGCTTCGTTTTTGTCTCTAAGGGTCAGGTGCCTCCTCTGATCAACCATGGTGATTCTATTGATTTTTTTAAAAATATTGTATCTTTTAAACTTTTGTATCTTTTTTAGACTTCCCCTGAATCTTACTTTTAGAATAGAAGTTGTCAATGTGTTTAGGAAAGTTTCCTTATTCTGGCTAGCTCAGGGGACTAAAATACATATACACATTCAAAATCACAACTGAGTTTGGGACGTGGTCTAACTGGTTAATTCCAGCTCACATATTCTTGGTCTTTTATTTTTATTTTTGTCAGATGTCTTTTTTCCCCCCATTCTTCTAAGTTGTGAGGTACAGTATACATGCAGAAGACTGTCAAGTACTTATATTTAGTTTAACAAGTCACTGTGAACAGTCACCTTTATATGAGCACCTGAGAAACCTCGTGTCTCCCTCACATTCCTTCTCAACTCTAGAGTAACCCCTATCATGAAAAATGCTACTGTAGTCATTTCCTAGCTTTTCTTTGTAGTTTAATAGGTATATATACGTAGCCCTAAAAAGATATTTCAGGCAGATTTCTTTTTATTGGTAGAACTTATGGCTGAAGTAAAATTCTCTTAGGCTTGACGAAGAAGTCATATTCTCTGAGTCTGTCTGTCTTTTGGTTTACATTAAACTTCATCTAAATTCATGAAATGTATGAAAACCAGAAAACTGTCTAAATATAGAAAATGTAGCTTTTGTTATTCTCTAAAACCATAGTTGTAAATTTTGATGAAATATTGGTTGTTTTCAAGTATGAGGTGAACCTCCTTTTTAAAGAGTATTTTAGGCCTATAAAGAGCAAAATAATATGTTAGCTTGAAGACTAGATAAATACGTCTTAGGTTATCTTTGAAGACTTCTGCAGAGACCATCACAAATGGCTGGATCTGTGATAGAGCAGGCATAGAAAAATGTTCATTGTAGAAGCAAGGTTGTGGCTATGTAGCTTTCACAGTACAATTGGCAGCTGTTCTGTATACTTGAAAATTGTAACAAAATATCAGAGGGGAATCAAGGAATAAGAAAACATGGGTTTAAACTCTGCCCTGGGAGAGTCGATAATTTAAGCAGTCTGTCTTTATTTCCTTCAGTCCATTAATATTCGTAATTTATTTCTAAGGTTTAAAAATACAGCTGAGTAGAATTTGTAGAAAAAAGTAAACAACACTTTAAAAATATATATATATAGCTGAGGGTTCAAGTACCTTTAAATGTTTTCTTCTTCACTTTCAGTTTTTCTTTAACATCAGCACTGATGACCAAGAAGGCCTTTACAGTCTTTATTTTCATAAATGTCTTAGAAATGAATTGCCGAGTGACAAGTTTTCATTCAGCCTTGATGTGAGTACCGTCTGGAGATTGTTCTACATGGATTTTGTCAGCATAAAATGCAAGATTTACTTCTGTGTAAGATTAGGTTTTAAGAACACTTAAGAATGTGGACAGACACACATCCCTGCCACTGGACAGGATACTTCAGCAGAGGAGTCATGAGAAAATGCAAAGCAATTTAGGATATGTCTGCACTTGAACCTGTGCATTAAGAAGAATGTGGTGGTTTTGGCCGGGTGCGGGAGGCTGAGGCAGGAGAATGACTTGAACCAGGGAGGCAGAGGTTGCAGTGAGTCGAGATCGTGCCATAACACTCCAGCCTGGGGGAGAAGAGTAAAACTCCATCTTAAAAAAAAAGAAAAGAATGTGGTGGTTTCAAGTGGGTGACTTGGGTTAAAAAACAAACAAAAGGCCATTTGCAGTGACTCACTCCTGTAATCCCAGCGCTTTGAGAGGCTGAGGTGGGCAGATCACCTGAGTCCAAGAGTTTGAGACCAGCGTGAGCAACATGGCAAAACGCCCTCTCTACAGAAAATATGAAAAATTAGCCAGGTGTGGTGGTGCGCACCCGTAGTCCTGGCTACTCAGGAGGCTGAGGTGGGAGGATTTCTTGAGCCCAGGAGGCAGAGGTTGCAGTGAACCGAGATCGCACCACTACACTCCAGCCTGGGCAAAAGGGTGAGATGCTGTCTCAAATTAAAAAAAAAAAAAAAGGAATGTGGTTGTTATTTGCTGGTATTCACTTTTTTTTTCCCCCCTGAGACTGAGTTTCACTCTTATTGCCCAGGCTGGAGTGCAGTGGCTTGATCTCGGCTCACTGCAGCCTCCACTTCCCAGGTTTAAGCAGTTCTCCTGCCTCAGCCTCTCGAGTAGCTGGGATTACAGGTACCTGCCACAACGCCTGGCTAATTTTTTTTTTGTATTTTTAGTAGAGATGGAGTTTCATCATGTTGGCCAGTTAGTATTGAACTCCTGACCTCAGGTGATCCACTCGCTTTAGCCTCCCAAAGTGCTGGGATTACGGGCGTGAGCTACCACACCCAGCCACTGGTACTCACTCTCTAACCCTAAGTGAGATAGCTGAGATTCCAAATTGCTGAATAAAGGATGGTATGTTCCTGAAAAGTAAAAATTAATTTCATGCTGGTTTCAGATTGACATCACAGAGAAGAATCCGGACAGCTACCTCTCAGCAGGAGAAATTCCTCTCCCCAAATTATACATCTCAATGGCCTTTTTTTTCTTTCTTTCGGGGACCATCTGGATTCATATCCTTCGAAAACGACGGTAAACTATTACTTCCTTGAGCCCTTCAACTTAAGAGTGAGTTGGGATTTGGATAATTTCAGCTTTTTCAGGCTTCTGAACTTGGAGGCAGTTGGCACTAAGCAGTCTTGTTCCTTTCGAAGGGCGTCTTCCCGGAAACACTTGGAGGACTGTGCAGGAGCATCATGGTGTAGGAGGCCTTTGCATGCCTTGGTGTCTGTTCACTTCCCGTTGTTTGTTTAAAAAACACATCTAAATATTTTTAATAATATGCAAGCAAAATAGACTGTATAATCTAAGTGTTTCCATAGTGGAGATCCCACAGTCCAGGACTGGGAGTAAACACATGGGTCTCATTGAGGGGCTGTTTATTCTGGAGAGGAATTTAGTGACGATGACCACTGCCTGGCGAGAGCACTGAAGGCCTTGGCTCAAAGCTGTGCTGGGATAGATTCTCTCCATTGACTTCCAGATGCTTGTCACTGGACAAAACCTCTTCAAAGCCCATCTGCCTGGCTTTTAGTCTTTTTCTGAAACCCCTGAGGCTTTAACTTCCTGTACTTGATTCTTGAGGGGAGCAGCTGCATATGCAGGAATTCTTTCTCCCTCCAAGAAAATTGAAAACAAAATATTAATATTCAGTTAGACAATCATGTAAAGTATTATAAGACCCATAAACCGAGTAAGTGATGGTATGCGAATATGCTATTATAATATAGATTGATTTAAATTCATAAAATAATTAAGCACCCTGACATACCTCTTTCTCTGGAGTGTTGGGGCGGAAATGGAGACTTCTTTAATTCCTGCTAGCTTGATTGTGTTTTAATGGACATGCTCAGAGTTTGGTATATTAGACTCTGGGTGGGTTCATTTGCTGTTATCTATTTGTTGTGATATCCTGTATACCCACCAGAGGGAAAGATTTTCTTGTTTACTTGGGAAGGACCTACATAATCATATTTGGATTAGATTATCAAGCAGCAGTTACTAAGAAAGAATCCTATGGGCTGGGTGTGGTGGCTTACGCCTGTAATCCCAGTGCTTTGGGAAGCCAAGGCAGTAGGAGCACTTGAGTCCATGAGTTTGAGACCATCTGAGGCAACATAGCAAGACCCCATTTCGTTTTTTTACTTTTCTTTTCTTTTTCCTTCTTTTTTTTTTTTTGAGATGGAGTCTCACTCTGTCAAATTGTGGTAAACAGTTTTCAATCTGTGGTTAAATGAGGCTGACCTATTGTGTACAAGTCTCATCTTTAATTTTTGTTGGAGTATAGGGTGCATGGAGGAAAGTCTCTCACTTAAGCCCTGCCATTGTTTTCCCAGGAGTCTTAGAGTCAGTTCTGGTAGGTTGGAAACCCACATGATATAAAGGCATGTGACCAAGGCCACGAGGCACATTTCATAGGCCCCTGAAAGCTGGAAGCAACTGAGAGACCTTTGCCTCATTTATTGAGACCCAGAGAGGGGAAACGAGAGCCAGTGTAACCCAACAGAGCTAGGACTGGAACCTGGGTCTGTTTGCCGATATGTATCAGCCCCACCCCCCGGCCAACTTCGAGTGTAGGTAGAACTAGTATTTGAGCCAAGGTCAGTGAAGCTTGTTCTTTCCATCACATCTCTGCCCCAGCATAGCTGTTCTAACCATGGACTGCAAGTGAAGGTTACCAGAGTGTGTGAATGAGCACAGCTGTTTGTGGTGGGTGGTTTTATACTCTGGGTAAATCTCATTGCCATTCAGTAGTTACAGACTATTCTGGCCTTGACTTCCTTTTTGACCTTCAAGTAGGTGAGCACTGGAATGGGAAAGTACTGGGGAGGAAATGAGCCCGGAAACTGACGTCACATTGTGGCACACTCTCATTATCACTCGGTGCCAGACCTGCTCTGTTGGTCCCTTTCATTTCCTGTCCCGTCGCCCACTCCTTCCCAACCATGGAGAACTGCTCAAATGTGTTTCATATGCATTTTTGGATATTTCTTTTTTTTTTTTTGAGACGGAGTCTCTGTCACCCAGGCTGGAGTGCAGTGGTGTAATCTCGGCTCATTGCAACCTCCGCCTCCCGAGTTCAAGCAATTCTCCTGCCTCAGCCTCCCGAGTAGCTGGGATTACAGGCATGTGCCACCATACATGGCTAATTTTTGTGTTTTTAGTAGAGACGGGGTTTCACCATGTTGCCCAGGATGGTCTCGAACTCCTGACCTCGGGTGATCTGCCCACCTCGGCCTCCCAAAGTGCCACGCACCCAGCCTCATTTTTGGATATTTCTATATTCTTATAAATAAGTACTGTTTATTGGTGTTGCATGTATTTTAAATTTACATAAAATATTTGTAGACATTGTTCTTGTACATTTTTCACTCAGTAATACCCTTTCTACGATCTAGCCATGTGGCTGAGTGTGCATCTCATGCATTGATTTTTACCTGCTCCACAGCATCCCATGCTCTGTGTACTCACGTTTGACTGCTTTGATCCTTTAGTGATGGACACAGCCTGGGCTGTGTACATCTCCCTGGTACCCCAGCCAATGCTGGCATGAACCTCCTAAGGTCCCGTATGGATCTGTACAGCCTCCTAGCTGCAGTTGTGGAAGGAAGCACACTGTGCCATGGGTAGTTAATTTCTTTTCTTTTTTGAGACAGGATCTCACTCTGTCACCCAAGCTGGAGTGAAGTGGCACCGTCTCGGCTCATTGCAACCTCTGCCTCCTGAGTGCAAGCAATTCCCCTGCCTCAGCCTCCTGAGCAGCTGGGACTACAGGCACATACTACCATGCCTGGCTAATTTTTGTACTTTTAGTAGAGACAGGGTTTCACCATGTTGGCTAGGCTGGTCTTGAACTCCTGGCCTCAGGTGATCCTCCTGCCTTGACCTCCCAAAGTGCTGGGATTACAGGCGTGAGCCGCAACACCTGGCCATTTCATTAAGGGCCAGATTGGCTTCCAGCCTGGCATATAGGTTTATACGTCTACCAGTGGTGCATACATAAGGTTTGCTGTTTCTCCACATTCTCACCAATACTGATGTCTTAATTTTTGCCAGTCTGATGGGTGTAAACTGGTAACCTGTTTTATTTTGCATTTCTCTGAATATTAGTGGTGTGGATTATCATTTTAGGGACTCATTAACCATATCAGTTTCCCCTCTTGTGGCTGCCTGTATTCTTTGCTCTTTTTTTGAGACAAGGTCTCACTGTGTTGCCCAGGCTGGAGCAGTGGTATGATCAAGGCTTACTGCAGCCTCAAACTCCTGAGCTCAAGTGATTCTCCCATCTCAGCCTCCTGAATAGCTGAAACTATAAGCACGCACTACTGCTCTTGGCTCAATTTTTGTTTGTTTTGAGACTGTTTGTTTGTTTCAAGGCAGGGGCTCTCTGTGTCACCCAGGCTGGACTACAGTGACACAGTCATGGCTCACTGCAGCCTCTGCCTCCTGGGCTCAAGTGATTCTCCCACCTCAGCCTCCCAAGTAGCTGGAACTACAGGTGCACACCACCATACCCAGCTAACTTTCTGTATTTTTGGTAGAGACAGTTTTGCCATCTTGTCCAAGCTGATCTCAAACTCTTGGGCTCAAGTAATCCTCCCACGTCAGCCTCCCTAAGTGCTGGGATTACAGGCATGAGCCACTGCACCCAGCCTCATAATAGTCTTATATGTTCTATTAGGTTAATTCTTAAGGGGAGGCAGGAAAGAGTAGAGGCATTTAATGCCCAGCAGCCCAAAGGTGGACTAGTATCTGTGATGGAGTGGACACAGGAATGGGTGCTTTATCTCAGTGGCCTGGGGTATTTGCAGACACCAGCTGTGAAGGAGAGAGAAAGGAGCATGACCCCAGCACTTTCCCCTCACATATCCCTGCTGCTGGCTCCCAGCCCCCCTACTCTGGGCTACAGACTTCCTCTACAGCTGTTTGTAATCACTTTCTGCTTTCCTGGGTGTTCTGTGCGGTTTTCTCAGGTCCATCTACCTCATTCTTGCCTCTGGCTTTCCCAGGGTGGTTTCCGGGAGCAAGCTGGTTGGCTGTGTTAGAGTTCCATTTACTCAAGAGTTGGAACCCATCATGTCTGGGTTCAGTGCATAACTCTCAGGTTCATTCACAACATTAAATTGTGTATCAGAGATTACTTTAGGACTCTATTCAAGACCTTTTTGACCAGCAAAAAGTACTTTATTAAAAAAGTAGCCAGGTGTGGCGGCTCACACCTGTAATTCTAGCACTTTAGGAGGCTGAGGCAGGTGGATTACTTGAGGTCAGGAGTTCAAGACCAGCCTGGCCAACGTGGTGAAACCTCGTCTCTACTAAAAATACAAAAATTAGAACACACCTGTAATCCTAGATACTCGGGAGGCTGAGGCAGGGGCATCTCTTGATCCCAGGAGGCAGAGTTTTCAGTGAGCCAAGTTTGTGCCACTGCATTCCAGCCTGGGTGACAGAGCAAGACTCCATCCCCCCCCAAAAAAAAAGTTCTATCTGGGTGCAGTGGCTCATGCCTCTAGTATCAACACTTTGGGAGGCCAAGGTGGGTGAATTGCTTGAGGCCAGGAGTTCAAGACCAGTGGGGCAACTTAGCAAAACTCTTTCTGTATAAAAAATACAAAGCAAAATTAGTTGGGCATGGTGGTGTACCCTGAAGCCATCCTCCGACCTCAACTTCCTGAGAGCTGCTTGATCACTTGAGCTCAGGAGTTCAAGGCTGTAGTGAGCCATGATGTCACCACTATACTCCAGCCTAGGCAGTAGAATGAGACCCTGTCTCAAAAAAAAAAAAAGTTTCATGTTTATGATTTGCATAGATTGTATTTCCTGCCTTCTTATAAATATAGCTGGTATCTGGAGCTTTGGCTGTCCTTTGGGAGAATGGAATCTTCCTTTAATTTTTTTTCTTTCTGTTTTTATAGGAATGATGTATTTAAAATCCACTGGCTGATGGCGGCCCTTCCTTTCACCAAGTCTCTTTCCTTGGTGTTCCATGCGGTATGTATTAGCATTTTGGGGACCATTCATGAAATTATATATAATGCCTATATGAGCAGGCAAAAGAAATTTGAAGAAAGGGGATACATTGGTGGTAAACAAAGATGAAGAATACATTTCTCATAAAGCCTCCTCTTGTCTGGGAATGCCTGGCCATTCGGGTAAATGATTACCACCTCCCCTCATACCAGACTTCAGACATCTTCTGATACTGCTTATAGACCTACAATTTTTCTAGAACACTTATTGTTTTTATTTATTAATTTATTTTTTAGCATTTCTAGAGATGAGAGTACCACCTGCCAAATTGTTTCCACGACTTTTTTATGTTTCTAAATATTCCCTCATGTTCCTATGTGATTTGAAGTTCAATTCAGTATTGGCAGATTTATCTGAGAGAGAATTGATGTGATAAAGCTGGAGGCATGAGAATTGAGCTTCAGCTTTGGACATTTAGAACTTAGGCAAATTAAAATAAACTTGCCCATGGGGGTAAGATCATGACTTCCCCCATCTGTGGGCCTCCGCGTACCCGTGGACTACACTTGCAAGGGTGACAGTCTCTAGACGTGTACTCTTCGCTGCACTTGAAAATGTCCTCCTTGGAAAAGGCAATCATATATCCAGTTACAGTGCCCCAAAATGACAGTTATTTGGACAATTTCCCTTCTGGGTCCAAGTTCTAAGATTCTTTTTGGAATCATGTAGCTAATGAGTGATTCTGAAATGCAGTTGTTTGATTTCAGATTGACTACCACTACATCTCCTCCCAGGGCTTCCCTATTGAAGGCTGGGCTGTTGTGTACTACATCACTCACCTGTAAGTATGCAGGCACACGTGAAATAAACCAGGAAATGACATACAAGAGAAGTGGGGGTGGGCAACAACCTGCCCTCCTGTGGCAGCCTGTCTGGGACCCTGCCATACAGGAGGAGTGGAGCTCATGGGTGGCTGTCCAAAGTTGAGGGCTTAGTGGCTTGCTCCTGCCTCTCTGTGGCCATTGGCTGTTAAGGCTGTGGGGTGCACAGCTAACTTTGTGTGCCCTGAAGGAAGTGCGGCTCATGTATGATGGATTTCCTGAATTTGCCTGTCTGTCTTTTGTAAGAAACTTGTGAACTCATAGAATGAGCTATGTAATCTAACTGGCAGTGAGAGTCAAAAGAGACCCGCTGGTGTCTGTTCCTTATTTTCTCTTCCAGTTTGAAAGGGGCACTACTCTTCATCACCATTGCACTCATTGGCACTGGCTGGGCTTTCATCAAGCACATCCTTTCCGATAAAGACAAAAAGATCTTCATGATTGTCATCCCACTCCAGGTAAAGGAACCCTCATCCTGTTTGTCACTTCCTCTCTTGGCACTTAGCAGGGCTCCGTGCCAAGCCTGTATGGGAAGAGGAAATCAGCTTACCCTGAAACCCCAGCTTCTGCTAGTAGAGGTTGAAGACTGGGATTATCTTCCTGAATTCTGAATAGACTTCAGGTCATTGCACTGGGAGATGCTTGGGCATCAGCCAGCCACTGGCATTTGGGCACCTAGATTTTACATAGAGAGCTGTTGACAATGCAGGGAGACACACAATACTGTTTTTGTTTTCTTCATGTTTGCTTCTGTGTTTCCTTCATAGCAAAATGGTGCCGTTGGTGAGGAAGCTCAGAGATGTAGTGATTTTATTAACAAAGTATTTTAAAACTGTGAACAACACCAGTGAGTTTCCGCAGATAGAATACGTAGTAGACCTGAGGGGCAAACATTTCCTAAATCTTTACCATGTTTGGGGCCGAGGGCTGAGGCCAGCCTTACAAGGCTGTGAGTCTCTTGGGGGCGGAGCCTTGTCTTACTGGAGGCTGAACTTGGATGTAAAGAACTTACAATAAACAGAGAGGTTGCAGCAGGGATGCACAACTATTCTGCTCCGCTTGACCAGACAGCATTTGTTTGATGAAATTGTCCCCATCAGCTGTTCTCACATTTTGGAGCACAACGTAAATGTGGAAGGTGGTGGGTGGAAGGAGACAATTCCTGAGGCACCCACATCAGCCCTCCTGACTCTGGCAGAGTTTGCAGCACAGCTCCTCTCTGAGTTCTTACAGACCTCGTCCACCCTCATGTTCAATGATGAGGAATGTGTGTTAACATCAAATGAATGAGACAGGCCAGTTGCTGTGGGTTTCTGGGGAGAGAGCAAGCACTCAAGCTGGAAGGATTAAGGAGGGCTTTGTGACAGAGATGGGGCTGGTCTGGGTGTTTAAGGAGAGGAATGTGACAGAGGCAGGGGCATAGTAGTAGATACTTGTGACCCTAGTGTTATAGGTGTTTTAGAATTTGTTGAGCAGGCTTTCTGGGTTTTGCCAGAAAGCCCCTCTCAAAAAGAAAAAAAAAAAAAAAAAAAGATACACGTGACCTTGGTGCCTGCTGAGCACACGTGCTAAGGGACTCTGCTGGTCCCTGGCTGTCGAGCCAGCAGGGCCACTTCAGCCAGACAGGCCTACAGCCTGCGAGGCCTCAGAGTGGTGAATGATGGAGCCTGGATTGCCACATGGCTGCCTGTGCCCCTCATGCTTTAGAGTCTCTCCCCAGCAGCCTGAACTGTGCTGTCATGGGGCATAGCCTTCCAGCTTTCCCGTCCTGGGCTTCCCTGAAAGGCAGGCAGGCAGGCAGGCAGGCAGGCAGACACACACACACACATACACACACAGAATATCACTCTGAAAAAATAAGGACATTTAACAAATTAAGAAAGTTATGACTATTTAGACAATGGAACTAGTCTAAGAGGGCCTTGAATGTCAGCTTCAAAAGTTAGAACTGCTTCCTTTTGGCCACGGGCAGTGACTGAAAGTGTCTAGGTAAGGAGTAAATGGCATCCATGCAAATGGTGTTTCAAGAACACTCTCGGCACTCTGTTCAACACAGGCACCTCTGGGAACATTCTTTCTCTCATGTAGTGTGTGAATTAAGGACAAAATGGAATTTTGAATTTAAGACGTGAAAGCCTTTGTTTTCTACTTTGTCTTTTTGTTTTTAGATGGGGTGTCATTCTGTTGCCCAGGCTGGAGTGCAGTGGTGATCATGGCTCACTGCATCCTTGAACTCCTGGGCTCAGGCTATCCTCCTGCCTCGTCTCCCAAGTAGCTGGGACCGCAGTTGCACACCATCACACCTGACTAATTTTTAAATTTTTTTTTTTAGTAGAGACAGGGTCTCACTATTTTGCCCAGGCTGGTGTTGAACTCCTGGGCTCAAGTGATCCTTCTGCCTTGGCCCCCCAAAGTGCTGGGATGACAGGTATGAGCCACTGCACCCAGCCTTGCTTTGTCTTTTTAGATAGAGCCGCAGATGCAAATGTTTTGGATAGGCAGGGCTTTATGAGGACCTCGGGACAGGAAAGAACACAGAAGCTGGGTGGCAGTGGGAGACTGTAATTTCAGATAATTTTTGCATTAGTATTAAATGAAGCCTCAGTGATAATTTGATTTCTAAGTCCTGTATAGAAAGAGAAATTACACTTAGAGACTTCCCAAATAAAAGCACTACAGATTTTACATTCCATGCGAAAGTGTAGGGGGTTACCTTTACAGCAAGTCAGGCAGAGTGTTGGGGACCGTGGACTTCTCATGGGGTGTATAGGTGGAATGGTAATCTCTGCATCCCTTCCCAGTGGTAATCTTCAAAAGGATGTATTATAAGTGGTAAATTTCCTTTGTGCTCTGCTCCATCTCAGTTTAGCCAGCAGAAAGACCTTTTTTTTTTTTTTTTCTTTGAGACAGAGTTTGGCTCTGTCGCCAGGCTGGAGTGCAGTAATGCAATCTAGGCTCACTGCACCGTCTGCCTCCCCGCCTCAAGCAATTCTCCTGCCTCAGCCTCCTGAGTTGCTGGGACTATAGACGCGTAACACCATGCCTAGCTAATTTTTGTATTTTTAGTAGAGATGGGGTTTTACCATGTTGGCCAGGATGGTCTCCATCTCTTGACCTCATGATCCTCCACCTTGGCCTCCCAAAGTGCTGGGATTACAGGCATAAGCCAGCATGCCCGGCCCAGAAAGAACAAAAAATACTTTTATTATGCTAAGAGCCTAATTATGGGCCTGAGTACATGAGGCAAAGCCCTCAGCTTTGGAAGGAGAAGCAGTGCGCGGACACTGGTGAATCTCAGAGGAAGAGCTGGGCCGTGTCCTATGTCGGGGGACCTGGACTTGAAGGATCCCGTGAGCAGCAGTGTGGCCACTCAGCTGTGGGGCTAGAGTCAATTATTATCACTGCTCTGGTCTCTGAGAACACAGTTCCATTGTCTGGCTGCTTAGATGAGTTATTGTCACTGAGCACCAGAGCCTGAAAAGTGTGGGCATTGTGGCTAAATAGGGTGTTAAGTGCCACCTGTCCAGCACCTGAGCAACTCCACTAGGTTTGAAGTGTCTAAAAAGCAAAGTGTCCTTGTTATCTATTGCTGCATAACAAATCACCCCAAAACTCAGTGACTTAAAACAACAATAACCCTTCATTCTCTCAGTTTTTGTGAGCTAGGAATTCAAGAGTGGCTAGCTAGGTAGGTCTGGCTTGGGTCTTATGGTCATTATCACACCCTGGCTGGGAGTATCTTGAGTCTCCACTCACATCTGTCTTCTGGGCTGAGAAGCTTGCTAAGGTGGGAATTGGGGCATCTGGGGCTCCTGGGGGGTCTTTGGGGGTCTTTCCATCTCTGCATGGTCTTTACAGCATGGCAGTTTCAGGGTTGCCAGACTTCTTACAAGAAGGCTTAGGGTTCAAAGGTCCCAAGAGAGCTGGGTGGAAGCTTTATCTACCTTGGAAATCACATGGCATCCCTTCCATCTTTCCGTATTAGAGCAATTACAGGCCTGTTCAGGTTCAGAGGGATGGCATAGAGATAGCGAAATGGCAGAGTTCTGGAAGAGTACATGGGACTGGAAAGAATGCTGTGGTCGCAGATTGGGGTCTAGAGGCCAAGGTGTATACCCCACATTGGGGCTGCTAGCATTGTAACAGTCCACCCAGGCTTTGGGGCCTCAGCAAATTCTCATGTCTGTAGGTCCTGGCAAACGTAGCCTACATCATCATAGAGTCCACCGAGGAGGGCACGACTGAATATGGCTTGTGGAAGGACTCTCTGTTTCTGGTTGACCTGCTGTGTTGTGGTGCCATCCTCTTCCCAGTGGTGTGGTGAGTAGCCCACAGGAAGGGAGGCCACGTGACAGCTTGGCTGTCAAGCCTGCCAGCTGAACTGGTCATTCCCAAATTGATCTCAGTCGCATGGGATGTGTATTTAAAAGTACAGCTTTCAGGCCGGGTGCGGTGGCTCACGCCTGTAGTCCCAGCACTTTGGGAGGCCTAGGCGGGTGGATCACGAGGTTAGGAGTTCAAGACCAGCTTGGCCAACACAATGAAACCCTTAAAAACACAAAAAATCAGCTGGGCGTGGTAGCAGGTGCCTGTAATCCCAGCTACTCCGGAGGCTGGGGCAGAGGTTGCAGTGAGCCAAGATCACACTCCAGCCCGGGCAACAGTGCAAGACTTGGTCTCAAAAAAAAAAAAAAAAGTACAGCTTTCTGAGTCCCAGATTGACCTGAATCAGTCTCCAGGAGCAGAACCCTGTGTCTTTTTCAAGTTACCCAGGGGATTTTGGTAGAGTTAATCAGTCACCAAGAGCTGGCATTTAACAGAGTTCTAAGACAATAGAGAATTGGGAAATGAGAACTTGGTAGCAATTGAAAGTAGCAGCCTGAATTTGTGGTGGTGTGGGGGGGAGTTGGGGAAATTCCATAAGCAGCCAGTTCCTGCCAACTTAGGTGGAAAATGAGGAAGTTCATTGACAAAACTAGTGATAGTTCTCAGCACACATTTTTGATACCTTCAGAATGGTTTGCTCCCTTCCTGGAAATGACAGAGTTTAGATGAATAGATTGTGCTTTGGTTCTGTGTAAAGAAGTGTTAGTGTCAAGTCAGTGGTGGATGAGAAAGAATATCCTTATTAAATCACATGCAGAGTGGCAGAAATTGAGAAGGCTAGCAGCAATAGAACACTTAACTTCACGCTTAGTGATCGAATTCCATGGCTTTTGGAATGCAATTCTTTTGAAAGGAAGTTTAAAGAAAATAGATTTACCTGCCTTCTTCTATTAGAAGTGAGGTGCTTCTTCCCCCCCACCCGCAAAGACGTAGTTTCGCTCTTGTTGCCCAGGCTAGAGTGCAGTGGCGTGACCTCGGCTCATTGTAACTTCTGCCTCCCAAGTTCAAGTGATTCTCCTGCCTCAACCTCCTGAGTAGCTGGGATTACAGGCATGTGCCATCACTCCCAGCTAATTTTTTTTTGTATTTTTAGTAGAGACAGGGTTTTGCCATGTTGGCCACGCTGGTCTTGAACTCCTGACCTCGGTGATCTGCCTGCCTTGGCTTCCCAAAGTGCTGGAATTACAGGTGTGAGCCACTGCACCTGGCCAAGGTGCTTTTTCTTGCAATGCTCCATCCAGTAAATATTTTTGAGGATCCTGGGGTTTGTTAGTTAATGGTATCAGTGGACAGAACATCTCATTCCAGCCAGTTAGATTCATTCTTCACACTAATTCCATCATACATCACACATGATCTAGTATCAGTTCAGCAGACAGCTACCAGCATAGAAGAGAGAGTATGAATGATGCTCCCTCGTCAGCCTCCTGGGTAGCTCACACTACCATACCCAGCTAATTTTTTGTAGACATAGGGTTTTGCCATGTTACCCAGGCTAGTCTCAAACTCCTGGGTTCAAATGATCTTCCCACCTCAGCCTCTCAAAGTGCTGGGATCCTCTGTACCTGCTAGAATATGAATGACTCTTCGTATTCACTGCAGCCTCCTGCCGCCCTGCAGTTAGTTACTCGGGCATCTGTCACATAGGATGTCCAGCATTGTTTCCAGATAGAAAGAGCATCTTACTAGAGAACAGAGGTTCACACCCTACTTTTACATATGCCACTATCAGAACAGTAAAATATAAGAAACCCCAACAGGCTTTCGAGTTGTAAGCAGCCATTTCCTGCCCCTTGTTAATTAGAACACTAATGAGCAGATGCCAAATGCAAAAATTCCTTAAGGTAAATATCCTGAAAATTACTGTAAAATGAAGAAAGTAAGTACTGGAGAGGTGATTCAAGATTAATAATACTTTAAAATATTCCTATTCAGCCAGCATTGGTTCAGGGCCAGCAGTGTACTGGGTAACTTGCATGTGGTGTTGCATTCAGTTCTCAAGCAGATAGCCCCTCTCACGGGTGGGCAAATTATGGAGGATTTAGGAAAAGTAATCGATTTGCTGACTAGAGTGAGTGACGGCGTCAGACCTGTGCTGCCTTCCCTCACGCAGCCCTGTCTGCCCGTGCCCTGCTCATCCCTCAGGCCAGTCTCTCCATTGGTGGCTTTGCATGGTGCCTCCACTTCTCACCTGCGGCTTCTGTAATAATGTTAATGTTCCCCTGCCTGAACTGCAATGATGGTCATTAGTTACCAGCACATCACAGCCTAAAACTGTCCCTGCAGGCTGGCATTTTTCAGCAATATTAAAAATCTCCACTCAATGAAATGAGTTTGCATGGAGCTGCATATTCACAGCTCTTGGACCTAGACTCTAGAAGTCAGCTGGTGACTTTCTTCTGGGTTTATTCTCTCCTGGTGGCAGGTGGGCTCAGTGAGGCTCCATTGTCATGGGAGTGTTGGGTAGGGGGATGGTTGTGGGAGTGGAGTTTCGTTTTTTCCTCACACTCTGGTTTCTGCTAGACTTACTGCCACAGATTTGGCCAGCAGAGGGCGACTTTACCTTTCAGACGTGTTGATTATCCACCATCCTCCGTTTTAGGGAGAGTGCTCTAAAGTGATCTAGTCCAACCTTTCGGCATATAATTGAGGAATTCATGGCTCCAAGTTACTAGAGCTGGAAAGAGAGAGGGGTACAGATTTGTCACCTAACTTTTTGTTCTCTAAATGTTTATTTTTAGGTCAATCAGACATTTACAAGAAGCATCAGCAACAGATGGAAAAGGTAAGTTCCCTCGTGCTCATTTTGTGTTGTTCAGCTTGCTCTGAACCCCCATGCTGGGGAACTGCGGAGGAGTGGGGGCAGCCTGTGGTCTCAAGATGCTGTCTTCCTGGGAGATGAGCTAGGGGAGGCCTGCGGCCTACTTCCTGAGAGCAGCCAGGGATGGTTTGGAGAAGGAAGTGCAGCGCCAGTTGTATGAGGAGGAGGCCGGGGGTGACTGCTGCTTATTAAGATGATTCATTTCATTTCCACTCGTGATTGTGATTGTCACCTTCTCAGAACTGAGTCAGGAAGAGAAAATCTTGTCTTGGAAGGGCCAGATAACACTTCACTGTGAGAACAGGAGGGATAATGGATTGGAGATGGCTACGTATAAGGAGCTCTGGCTGCTGATTTCACATACTTTCAAAATAGATGTGTCAGTGTTAATTTAAAGTGAGACTCTGATGACAGAAGGAACCTTGAAAACTACCTGATAGGAAATGGTTGTGCCCTTTATAGCCCTTTTGCATCTCTTTGATTTTCGAGTCATGCCTCCTAAGTCAGAAGAGAAGCTGAAAAGACAATGTTTTGTGTGGTTCTGGGCTTATTTGAATAATGTTCATGACCACAGGCTGCCATGGCATCAGTGGGAATTTCAGACCCCAAGGGTGTAAGGGGCAGTGCGCTCTCTCCAAAAGCCCAGAACTGCCTCGATCCATGGTATTATATGCCCAGTGTGGATGTTAACATTCTTTAAGGCAGGTTATGAATAATAAATAGGTTTTTGTTGTTAATAAAGTTTTGTTGCTGACCTTATTTCTGATTGTAAAGCCAATGTAGATTCATTTTAGAAAATTTGGAAAATGTGTAGTGGCTGTAAATCTTATTTCATATAACCTGGTATGCAACTAATAACACATTATTTCTTTAAGTTGAATTAAATATGACTTTGAGCTTCACACCAGGGTCAGCCCAAGGTTGTTTTTTAGGGCACAGTATTCTGGAGGATCTTGCCAGTTTGGGTCTGGAACAGATAGTAGGGCATCCTGCTGTCCAGGCTCACGTCACTCTTGCTTCTGGGCAGCCTGCGTGCAAGTCTCACCTAGGCCAGAAGCTTTGGTCAGTGCTCAGAGACCAGTCTCCTAAGGCCCACTCAGCTTCTGGGACCTGCGCCAGCTTCTGTTTTCTTTCTAGTCCTGGGAACAGCCCTTCTCTCGTTTTCTCATTTTATCCCTCAAAGGCACTAGGTTCCCTTCTTTTCCCTCTGGAGTGTCTTGTGATAGGTTCTTTTCAGTGGTTTTAGCAGGAGTTGCAGAGCTTTTGCTTCTAGCCTGGCTATATAGCCTTTCTTGGAGCCCAATAAAGCATCCTGCCATCAGTAGAAAAACCCAAGTTAGGAAGTACAAATCTGCCTCCGGGGATAATTGTTTGGGCATGTTCTTCTCCCCCACCACCCCCCCCCCCCCCCAACTATTTCCAGTAATGGCTATAAGCAAATGTTCTTTTTTTTTTTTTTTTTTTGAGACAGTTTCTCTCTGTCACCCAAGCTGCTGGAGTGCAGTGGCACGATCTCTGCTCACTGTGGCCTCTGCCTTCTGAGTTCAAGCAATTCTCCTTCCTCAGTCCCCTGAGTAGCTGGGATTACAGGTGTCTGCTGCCACACTTGGCTAAGTTTTGTGTTTTTGGTAGAGATGGGGTTTCACCACATTGGCCAGGCTGGTCTCAAACTCCTGACCTCAGGTAGTCCACCTGCCTCGGCCTCCCAAAGTTCTGGGATTACAGGTGTGAGCCACAGTGCCCAGCCTGTTTGGGGATATTCTTGTCCTTATTTTTCTTCTATTCCTGTTATATAAGAAGGTAATTCTATTATATTTGTAACTTGGTAAACAGGTAGGATTTTTCTTATTTTATTAAGTCATGATGAGACTGTTTTAACTTTTTCATCTTATATACTTCTGTATTTCTCATTGGTTCTTCCAGCTGTTTGGCTAAAAGTATATAAAAAAATCCCAAGAGAGTGTTTTCCATTGGTGAAGCTTACCTGTGTGTTTCTCCTTGTTCCATCCTGCCCCTTCTTCACCTCCTCCCCAACCCCTGCTTCGGCCTCCTGACTTGCCTGCCTCTTCACTCTTCCATCTCGTGAGCTTGGGATGACTGTGGTGTCTGCCACTGGGACCATTTATTCCACCTGAAGTTGGTTGGTAGCTGAGGATCTTAGTAAGGTGCCCTGTCTGGAGTAGATGGCACAGCAGGTGAGGCAGTGCGGGGTCAGCGTTGTCCCCCAGCATCTGTAGTAAAGGGTAACTTTCTTCAACAGGAATGGCGTTTGTCATGGCCTGGGCACACAAGGCAGTTTCTCATTTTTTTCCAGCAGGTGGCAGCATGGGACCTCTTCAGCAGAGAGCGAATCTAAGAGCAGGAAGTCGCATAGGTAAACCAGGGTTCACATTCCCCTTTCTTAGGAAGACATCTGCTAATGAAGCACCCATTTCTCATCAGCAGATGTCACAAGCCCTCTGAAAGAAGGACAGAGCAGATTAGAACGGGGGTATCATTTTGATTCATGTGATTTTCCCTGAATTGATTGAGGCTGTGAGATGCTTTTGGTGTCACTCTGTACCCTGAAAAATGGTTATACTTACAACATTCCCAGACCCAGAGCAAACATGTTCCCAGCTGAAGCCTCATCTGCAGAGAGGTCTCAGGAATGGCCCTCTGTGCTGGAGCCACCCTTGGGTGTGACTGCGGGGCGGCCGTGTGCTGTGAAGCTTTCAGGAAAGTGGGAGTGCACACGCTGCTAGTCGCTGGTTCTGGGACCCATGGCCCCATCCACCCTCTGTGCTCCCTCGATTCACTCCTCCTGAGATGTGGAGGTGACTGGGAGCACACAGGCCCTGAGCAATCATGTCTCCTGTTAGACTTGGGAGCTTTGCTGGATGGAGCCTGACATTCTGTTTCCTGTTCTCAGGCTCATCATTCCAGTGACTCATTGCATGGCCTTGACAGTAACTTGGGCTTGTCTTTTTTTTAATTTAAAATTTTTGTAGTGATGGGGTCTCACTATGTTGCCCAGGCTTGTCTTAAACTCCTAACCTCAAGCCATCCTCCTGCCTCACGAGGCCTCCCAAAGTGCTGGGATTACAGGTGTGAGCCACTGCATCTGGCATTTTGGGCTTAAGAATCTCATTTTTACACCAAGCATGGTGGCTCATTCCTGTAATCCTAGCACTTTGGGAGGCTGAGGCAGGAGGATTGCTTAAGACCAGGAGTTTGAGACCATCTTGGGCAACATAGAGATATCCCATCTCCACCAAAAATCAAACAAGAACTATGGCAGACCAGTCTACAAAAAAATTTAAAAATTAGCTAGGCTTGATGGTACACACCTGTAGTCCCAGCTATTTGGGAAGGTGAGGTGAGATCCCTTGAGCCTAGGAGGTCAAGGCTTCAGTGAGCTGAGATTGCACCACCGCACTCCAGCTTGGGCAGCAGAGCCAGACCCTGTATCAAAACAACAACGACAACAGAAAACCACTATGGCAAAGAATCTCATTTTAAGTTTAGATGCAGTCCCAACCCAGTAATTGCAAGTGAGAGAAATGCTATTTGTAGTTTTCCTTCCTGCATTTGGGGTGAATATAGCTTTCAGAGAGTGTCTGGCTTTTGTTAATGTATTTGTGTCTGGATTCCTTTTGACCAAACCTGAGGGAAATCTAAAGGGAAGCATTGAGGCCGAATCTGCCCACTGTCCTTAAGCCGTGTCTTTGTCTCTCCTGTCACACACTGTGGCTTCTCTCAGGTCCTTGGTCACTGACTCAGCTGCACCACATCCTGTGAGAGAGAGCATAATTGAGTCTCGCACAGACACACCTAGCGCTGGCTCCATTCCGTCTCGCCTGCCGAGATTTACTGGCTCTGACTGCCCTTGAGTTCACATCCCCGTTCCCTTCTCTTTCTCCAGTGTCATTACCTTATAGGACTGGCTCAGAGATACACACCGTAAATTTAATTAACAGTCTCTGCTACTGACCATCCTTTTTTTGGCCTTGTGTTTCTGAGGAAAGATGTATTCTGAAGAGCCTGAGCTTTTATGTGAGCTTCAGAAGTATTTAAACAATCCCAGTTGGCTACTGCCGAGGTGATGGAGGAACGGCTTCATTCCGAGGTGCCGCCATGCTCTGAAAGTAGCCGCGGCTGTGCAAGGCATTTTTTAGGGCAGCAATTCTCAAGGGGGTCCTCAGGGTCAAAACTGTTTTCATAATCATATTTTCATAATCATATGGTATTAGTCTCCTGATGGTGAAAAGCAGTGGTGGGTAAAATTGCCAGCGCCCTCACGGGATTCAAGGCTATGGCACCAGACTCTCCCGGCAGCCACTGCATTCTTTACTGTCACCTCCTCATGGGGTGAAAAGGGCTCACATCACTTAGGAATGGTCTTGAAATAATAACACTGTTCCTGCAATTACATCTCAACCCGTGCCTTTTAGCGTTATGTGAGATAACACGGACGGTACACATAAGCACGCTGTGGGCCTGGACTGTGATGGCTGCGGCCTTGAGGGAAAGTACCTGTGCAGTTGTTTGAATTGCAGGCTGAACTAGCTGCTTTTATTTTATTTTTTTATTATTTATTTTTTTGAGACAGGGTCTTGCACTGTTGCCCAGGCTGGAGTCCATTGGTGCGGTCCTGGCTTACTACAGCCTCAACCTTCTGGGCTCAAGCGATCCTCTTAGCCCTCAAAGTAGCTGCAGGTGTGAGCTACCATGCCCAGCTAATTTTTGTATTTTTTGTAGAGGTAGGATTTTGCCATATTGCCCAGGCTTGTCTCGAACTCCTGAGCTCAAGTGATCCACTTGCCTAGGCCTCCTAGAGTACTGGGATTACAGGCGTGAGCCACTGTGCCTGACCAAGCTGCTTTTGTCTGAAAGAATGACTGACTGTTACGGTTACACAGGCTTTGGTTTTTGGTGGACATTTTCTTGAAAATGAACTAAGTGAACACATTACTTCAAGAAAAACAACTAACAGTATTTGTTGCCAGTGATAAAGGAAAACCTGTATTTATCCCTGTAAGCCTGACAGTTTCCTAACTGACAGTTCCCCAGTTCTTTTTTTTCTTTTTTTTTTTTTTTTTGAAACAGGGTCTGGCTGTCACTCAGGCTGGAATGCAGTGGTACAATCTCAGCTCCCTGCAGCCTCGACGTCCTAGGCGCAAGTTAGCCTCCCACTGCAGCCTCCTGAGTAGGTGGGACTACAGGTCTTTGCCACCGTGCCTGGCTAATTCTTATGTTTTTTGTGGAGATGGGGTCTTACTTTGTGGCCCAAGCTGGTCTCAAACTCTGACCTCAAATGATCCGCCCACCTCAGCCTCCCACAGTGCTGGGATTATAGGCATGAGCCACCGTGGCCGGCTAGTTTCCCAGTTCTTATAAGACTTCTTCAGATGTCAAGTGGATAAGGAAATAATAATTAAAAAAAATAAGACTTCTGATGTAAGCAGAGGTGATACCAAAAATGTGATTTTTAAAAAATTCTATAATGAAATGTTTCTGTATCTGGGAGATCTATATAATGCTTTGAAACAGCGAGTTCCACGCAGCCAATGCAAGATGCTCCATAGTCATGCTCAGGGGCAAAAGCGCTCCTGAAAGAGCACAATGGACCAGTGGAGCTTAATGTAACAGTGTGGAAAGTTCATTGATACAGAGTCCCCACCTCCCTCATCTTCAGAAGCTACCACTTGTCAGGTTTTAGTACAGAATCGCAGACTATTCACAGTGATCTGAAAAGGCCTACATCTGTCTGTATGGGGCCAGATTTTCTTCATATATTTCAACCAAACGCTCCCTCACAGCAAGTTGCAAGTTGAATGCTGATTAACTCAAATATGAGGACCCAGCTGCATCTTATTAAGCTAGACATTAAAGAGAATTACAAAAATGGAAAATAATTCCACTCTTCTCATTCATTTTTTTTTTTTTTAGAAAAGAGGTTTTTTATTTTGGGGCCGGGCGTAGTGGCTTACGTCTGTAATCTCAGCACTTTGGGAGGCCAAGGCAGACGGATCACCCGAGGTCAGGAGTTCAAGACCAGCCTGGCCAATGTGGTGAAACCCTGTCTCTACTAACAATATAAAAATTAGCTGAGCATGGTAGCGCACACCTGTAATCCCAGTTACTCAGGAGTCTGAGGCAGAAGGATTGCTTGAACGTGGGAGATGTAGGCTGCAGTGAGCCAAGATCATGCCACTGCATTCTAGCCTGGGCAACAGAGTAAGACTCCATCTCAAAAAAAAGAAAAAAGTTTTTTTTTTTTAATTTTTTATTTTTAACAGAAAATGTTGCTTAGGTTAACATGTAATTAGTTTATTTTTGTTACTTTTGAATGAATTAAATACTCTGAAAATTCTTTTTTTTTTTTTTAAATGATTAATTAGTCCGGGCATGGTGGCTCACGGCCATAAGCCCAACACTTTGGGAGGCTGAGGCAAGTGAATCATGGGGTCAGGAGTTCAAGACCAGCCTGGCCAACATGGTGAAACCCCGTCTCTACTATTTAAAAAAAAAAAAAAAATTAGCCTGATGTGCATTAGCCAGGTTTGGTGGCAGGCGCCTGTAATCCCAGCTACTTGGGAGACTGAGACAGAGAATTGCTTGAACCCGGGAGGTAGAGGTTGCAGTGAGCCGGGATCATGCCATTGCACTCCAGCCTGGGCAACAGAGTAAGAATCCATCTCAAAAAAAAAAAAAATTAATTTTAGAGACAGGGTCCTACTGTGTCACACAGGCTGGAGAGCAGTGGTGTGATCATAGTTCATTGTAACCTCAAACTTCTAGGCTCATGTGATTGTCTCATTTCAGTCTTCCAAGTAGCTAGAATTACAGGTGTGCACTACCATGCCTCACTAATCTTTAACTTTTTTTGTAGAGATGGAGTCTCACCATATTGCCCAGGCTGACCTTGAACCCCTGGCCTCTAGCTGTCCTCCTGCCTTAGTCTCTCAAAGGGCTGAGATTACAGGTTTGAGCCACTGGACCCATCCTGTTTTACTTTCTGATGCATTTTTATAGATGTAATCATATTAACAAAAAAACCTGGGGTCTTCAAGAACTTTTAAAAGTGTGAAGAGGTCTTCAGACCAAAAGGTGGGAAACTGTCGTGTTAGAGATGAGGCTTGTTGAGTCTCTCATCACCATGGAGATGTGAGGACGAAAGTCTGTCTGGTTCTTTTCTTCCTTTGCCTGTTGAGCTTATTTCAGGCTTAGTTGGCCAGATGCTTGTGGTTATTTAAGATGTCCGCTAGCCCAGGGCAGCTTATGCCAAAGAACTCTGTTGTATTTGGGTGTGTTCATATAAACAGACCTAACAAGAAACTTACTAGGAAGACAAGAAGAGAAATAATCATTTCGTGCATCATGGCTGCAACTCATGTTTATATATTCTTATTTTTCATCCTGGCTTTCCTTGATTGGTGATTTTTATCCTTTTGGGGAATAATAGACCTGTTTGAGAATCTAGTGAGAGGTGTAGACTTCCCCATGTCTACGGAAAGTTTTCCATGGCGTATCATGGAATTCAGGGACCCCAGATTTAATGACTTCTTTAGATTAATTTAAGTCATCTTATTACTCTTCTACAGTAATTTGATAGGAACGCACCAGCCTCTTTATGATGTGAGACTGCCCCGGAAGGACTCATTCCCAGGAGAGATCCTCTCCCTTTTTTCCTCTCATTTTTTTTCTTGCTTTCTCTTTTCTGTCATTTCCACTGGAAAGGACCTCAAAGAGCAGTTCTGCTCTGGTGTTTTTTCTTTTCTTTAAAAAAAAAAAATTGGCCAGGTGCAGTGGCTCTCACCTGTAATCCCAGCACTTTGGGAGACCGAGGCGAGCAGATCACAAGATCAGGAGTTCAACACCAGCCTGGCCAACAAAGTGAAACTGTCTCTACTAAAAATACAAAAATGAGCCAGGCATGGTGGCCCACGCCTATAATCCCAGCTACTAGGGGGGCTCAGGTGATCTGCCCACCTTGGCCTCTCAAAGTGCTGGGATTATAGGTGTGAGCCCCTACGCCCGGCTAGTATGTGTTTTTTATTAAGCTGGTTTAATACAGTGATTTAAAATTTTTTTAATCACCAAAACCCTCTTGTTGTTACTTTTCCTTGGCAGATTGCACTATATTCTTGTAATGCCATCAACTGAATCACAGCTTCTGATCAACATTATGAAATAATTCATTAACCAGTGATACCACTCTTGAGTTCATATAAGCTACCCCCAAAAGCAGAGGCCTGTCATATCATCTGGCTGAGCAGCAGCCTTGTCTTGGACACATTGCCAGGTTTTTTTAGGCCTTTAAAGTGTTGGGAATCCAGTACTTTTTGGGGCCCACAGCCACCAATAGGGCCTGGTTAGTGGTCTGTGGTGACATACCCTCCCTGGACCTGTCTGGGCTTGGTTCTTCTCCCTACAGGTGTTAACATGCATGTGGTTTCCATATTTCTTGGGACATTGTTGAGAACCAACTCTTCTCAATTGATGACTGCAGTATTTAGGGAAGGTCAGATTCTCTTGCTGAGAAGGTTTTACCTGCTATTAACCTACATCGTTACCTACTTCACTGCTGACTGACTGTGTGCGGTGGATAGGAGGGGTAGGGGATGCTGTGCACCTCAGCCCAGCTGTAGTGTCACATCCCAAGTCTCCCTGGCAGAGCTCACAGCATTGCGACTGCAGGCTGCAGCTGGCAGAAAAACAGGAGAGACTGCTGAGAGCCAGGTCTGAGACCGGCATGGCCCTTTGCTCATCACCCTCTCGCAATGCCTTTGGTGCACTGTGGTTCTAGAATTGAAGGTAAATAGGAGCTAGAAACCTAACAGGCTTGATAGCAGAAGTCCTTTCCAGAGCTAGCCTTTCCTGGTATTGTGTGGCCTTTAGTTCTACTCTCAGGAGCTGTTTCTGCTGCTTTTCTTTGATGCTCTTTATTTATCATTTAAGATATAATTTTGTTTAAGATACATAGTCCTTAGCTGTTCAGTTTGATGACTTTTGATATCTCCTGGGTCATTGCTTCAAATGTATATTGGAAATGGGAAATGTATTTTTTTTTGTTGTTTTTTTGAGACAAGAGTTTTGCTCTTGTTGCCCAGGCTGGAGTACAATGGCACAATCTTGGCTCGCTGCAATCTCTGCCTCCCAGGTGCAAGTGATCCTCCTGCCTCAGCCTCCAGAGTAGCTGGGATTACAGGCAAGTGCCACCACGCCTGGCTAATTTTTGTATTTTTAGTAGAGACAGGGTTTCACTGTGTTGGCCAGGCTGGTCTTGAATTCTGACCTCAGGTGATCTGCGCGCCTCAGCCTCCCATAGTGTTGAGATTACAGGTGTGAGCCACCGTGCTTGGCCAGAAATGTATTTTTGATTCATTTTCACGTGACTCAACATTTTGAAGATCAGAGAATTTCATGCTTTGTGTAGTTGTTCCTGACTACTTGCAGCCTTTCCAATACTTGCTCCTGATAATGGTCTTTGAGTAGGATTAGTGGGATCTTTTTTTGGTGGAGGCCAGAGGGCAGCTCGTGAACTAAACCCTCCCCAGAAGGGACATTTCAGGTAAGCACATGGCCTGCGTTCTTTGGTGTCTTTCTGGTGACTGAGAGAAGCCAGACTTTCAGGCCCTTGCCTTGTCACAAACTGGGGAAGCTCCTCTGTCCCCCATGCTGAGTGAGCTGGAGCCCAGGGCTTAAGCAGATTGTGGAAATGCCAAGACTCAGAGTGAGTCAGAGGTGCTCTTAACACCAGCCAGGCTGTCTGTCGTCTTTATTTCTTTAATTTTTGTGTTTGACTCAAAGTTCCCTCTGAAGCGCAGCAGAGAGGAAGCAGACAACAAGGATAAAGAGTAGGTGGGGGTGTTTCGAGGCTCTGGGGCTGACCTTACACCCAGGGAAGGATCATTTTGGAAATTTTTCACCTTTTGAGTGGCTGTTGTGGACCTTTGCTTCTGTGTGTCCCATAAATCATGTGGTATAAACTCCTTAGAAAGGATTACTGCCTGCTCTTGGGCATTGCCCAGCATTTTGAGTCATGACTGCATCGTCCTAAACCACCAGTGGACTTGAAAGTTCTGGACCGCCTTTCACTTAGCATGAAGCGTAGGTGTTAAGCTGGTCCTTGGAGGGAGGTGGGCTTGGGTTTGCCTATTGGCCTCTCCACTTACAAGCTGGGGAACTTTGGTAATCTGCTAAACTTCCCCAGGCCTGAGTGTGTCGTAGGCCTCCTTCCCTCACAGAGGTCGTCATGAGATGAAGCCTGAGAGGTGCCCTGCTCGACCCCTGGCATATGGTGGTCACAGTTTGTGGCAACGACCAGTGCTGCTGTTTTTGTCCTTGTCGCAGTTCCAGGATCCTCCTGGCAAGTCAGCTGGGAATGAGGGGGTAATCTGTCTCCTTGCTGGCCTTCCTAGTTCCTCCTTCACTGAAAGAGGAAAGAGTACCCTCTAGGGCAGGGGCAGCACCTCCTATGCCCCGTGGGGGCGTTGGCTCTTTTGCTGCTGAATCAGGGAGAGCATTGACTTGTGGGGCATTTGCATGGGCTGTGGCATTTCTTGTCTCAGTGGGCACTGGTCCTTTTCTCATCAGTGAGAAGTATTTGCCAGAATTGAGGGGCATGGTCATTTTCCTGAGAGTGAGTTGGAGAGAGAACCCACAAGAGGTCAGCCTTATAGGAGCCCCTAGAGCAGGTGGACATGACGTCCCTCCCCACCCCTGTTTCCTTCTTCTTCTCTCCCCTGCAGAGGTTTCAGAGTCTTCATAGCCAGGCCCAATTCCATAAGATGGAAGGGGGCGGAGGCAGCCTGGGCATCTATACTTAAAGTTCTCTGCGTGATTCTGGTGCTCACCCCCATTAAGAACCATTGCTGTACAGGAATTTTCCTCCACATGAGATCGATGCCTGGAAACAGAGGGGGCAGGCCAAGGGCAGGCCCATCGAGCTGGGACGGGGCAAGGCTGGAAGGCAGGCCTCCTGGATCCTGCCCGGAGCCTCTTTCCTCTCCTGACGCTCATTCTTTCCATAGTTGCTGCCCCTCGTGGTGAGGTCAGAAATAGCCCGCCCAGCCTTGGTGAGCTTTCACTCCCACAGAAGCCCAGCACCCAGCCCGCCACGGCCCGTGAGCAGCAGGCTGTTGGCGTTCCTAAGTCCAGGAAAATCTTTGGAAGAACAGTGGAGGGAGGCGTGGGACCCCAAGCTGCGACCTGCCGCCTTGCTGCTCACTGCATCATGCTGCTTTCACCCTGCTCGGAGCGGGCTCAGCCCTGCTCGGCGTCCTGACTCATACTGTGCATATGGTAGCACTGCTTGCAGGAGAGCCCAGGCGCTCTGGCAGTCCCCAGGTCCGCATTTGTTCCAGTTTTACTCGTTGGATTCCTGCCAGAGGTGGCAGCCACTGTGACATAGTAGATGCCACATTTGGTATTGGGCTAATTCTATACGACACTAACACTGTCACAGCAAGTATCCAGCTGCTCACTGCGAGCCGATTGCTTTCTGTGTACTGTCCCATTAATTCCCTCAGCAACCCTAAGGGCAGGTATCGTTACTCCTGCCTTAACAAATGAAGAAACCGAGGCTCAGAGAGGGTTAGCTGACTTCTCTGAGGCCACACAGCCAGTGAGCAGCAGAGTTGGAATTTGAACCCAGGATGTTCAATTATGCAGGGCCTGGACTTTGAACCCCGCTGCCCACCTTTTTTTTTTTTCCTGGAGACTGAGTCTCGCTCTGTTGCCCAGGCCGGAGTGCAGTGGCGCAATCTCAGCTCACTGCAACCTCCGCCTCCCGGATTCAGGCGATTCTCCTGCCTCAGCCTCCCGAGTAGCTAGGACTTCCGGCCTGTGCCACCATGCCCAGCTAATTTTCTGTATTTTTAGTAGAGATGGGGTTTTACCTTGTTAGCCAGGATGGTCTTGATTTCCTGACCTCATAATCCGCCCACCTCAGCCTTGCAAAGTGCTGGGATTACAGGCATGAGCCACTGTGCCCGGCCTGCTCTCCTTTTTCTTACTCCATGAGTAAGTTCAGTCCCTGCCTCTGCTGCTTCAGCTGCCACTGGAGCTCCAGTGCAGTGCTTGGGAGCTTCAACCCTGCCAGCTGCTGTCCGATAAAGGAGTGTCCTGTGCGTGACAAGAAATTATGTCATCATGACTAGTGGGCTTTTTTTTTTTAATCTGTTTTTTTTTTTTTCCTCTTGTTTTACTGAGAAAGGGTCTCACTCTGTCACCTAGGCTAGAGTGTAGTGGCACAATCACAGCTCACTTTGGCCTCAGCCTCCCCCACCACCTCAGCCTCTCAAGTAGCTGGGACTACAAGCATGTGCCACCATGTCCAGCTGATTTACATTTATTTTTAGTAGAGACAGGGTCTCCCTATTGTTGCCCAGGCTGGTCTCTCCCTCCTGGGCTCAAGGGATCCTCTTGCCTCAGCCTCCCAGAGTCCTGGGATTATAGGCGTGAGCCAGCCTGGTGAGTTTTGGAAACAACTGTGAGCTAGACAACACTTGTTCCCAAGGTCCATTTGTCAGTCTTGGCACCTAGATGGCCTAGCATCTGCGCGTGGTGATGTTTCTTCATTGGCATCTGTGTGGGGGGTACAGGTTCATTTATGGAACAGCTCATAGCCCACCTCCCATCAGAGAGTGTCCTGCCTGAGCCTGGAGGATATGATGGGGTGACGCATGATGCCAAGGAGGTGCCAGGCGTAGTGCCTTCCTCTCCTTTGCTCTCATCCCAGCCTGGTCCTTAAGTGGTTAAGACCTTAAGAACCTTAACCCCTTAAGTGCCTTAACCCCTTTGCTTTCTCTCAGTCCCCTCCCCATCCTCATTTCCTTCCCTGTGAAAAGGACAGACCTGTCAAACTTTAAGATTCTCTCTGCTGTCTTCAACTTGATTGCCTTGTTGCTTTTCCTTCTCTCCTAGCAGCCACTGAGGGGGGTCAGCCTGTTGTTCACTGCCCCATCCACACCTTGATTGCTCCATGTGGACGGACGTCTCACTGCCTTTTATAGGGGCCTTGGCAGACTTTGACTCACTTGGGCTCTTTTTTTTTTTCTCTCCATCTTTCCTCCACAGAGGGATTATTCTCAAGTGTAGACTGATCACGGTGTTGCCCTGCCTAAAACTTTTGGGAGGCTGGTTCGAAGGTGGTTGTGAGTTCTGTCAATTTTTCATAGTTACAGATGGAACTCCTCCTTCTGCTCTTTCCCTCCTTCTCACTGCTGCTGTTGACTAGTTTAAAAAACAAACAAAAACCAGCTGGCAGGGTTGCTCACACCTGCAATCCTAGCACTTTGGGAAACAGGTGGGAGGCCTTCTTGAGCTCAGGAATTCGGGACCAGCCTGGGCAACATAGTGAGACCCTGTCTCTGTAAGAGGTTAGCTGGACACAGTGGTGTGCACCTATAGTCCCAGCTATTTCAGAGGCTGAGTTGGGAAGATCATTTAAGTCCAGCAGGTCGAGGCTTCAGTGAACTGTGATCATGCCACAGCACTCCAGCCTGGGAACAGAGGGAGACCCTATCTCAAAAAAGAAAAAAAGAAAACAAACCCTTTAGAGCAGGAGTGTCCAATCTTACGGCTTCCCTGGGCCACATTGGAAGAATAATTGTCTTGGGCCACACATAAAACACACTAACAACAACTGATGAGCTAAAAAGAAAAATAAAATAGTTGCAAAAAAAAAAAAAACCTCATGATGTTTTAAGAAAGTTTACACATTTGTATTGGACTACACTCAAAGCTGTCCTGGGCTGCAGGTTGGACAAGCTTGCTTTAGAGGTTCTCTGGGAACCTCAAAACCAACGAGGACCGCAAGCTCAGTCTTCTGTGTCTTCCTGAATGTGTGGCTTTTCTCAGCCCTGCCCCATTTCCTGGGCTCTCCACAGTCCAACCGCTTTGAGCTGCTTTTCCTTCCTTATATTTGCAGCTCTCTCGCCTCTGAGCCTCCACATCTGCTGTTCCCCAGCACTCTTCCCCGCTTGCCTTCTCCACCCTGGCTCACTGCTGAGCTGTGTTCAGGCCCTTTGGGAAGCCCTCTCTTTCACCCCGTTCCCCTGGTCTGGCTTGGAAGCCCGTGCTTACCCCTGTCAGGGCACCTTGAAACCCAGGAATGAAAACATGACACTTCTCTGTCTGGCTCATTTTCTCAGTTGAAGCAAGGCAAGAGTTTTGTTTGTCAGGACTTAGGCAAGCAAAATCCTCAGAGGAGACTTTTAAAGCATTTTTTTATCATTTAAGCAGTCTTAATTGTTGGTGCTGTTAAGAATTGAGTGTTCCTGTTGAAGAATTGTTTAGCTGGTTTGGGAGGGCCACGGTTCTGGTCGTGCCGCTGGGCAGAGTACAGTGTGAGCTGGTCATTTCATTGTCTCCTGCCAGTGGGAGCAGGAGGTTTGTGTCCAGAAAGGAACACAAAAGGTTCATCCCAGAGGGTGAAGGTTAAAGTCCCTGGGAGTGCGTCATGATCGATATCTGATGCTTCTCAGTTCTCAAGTCTTGTCCTCTGAGAAGGCCTTCCCATCCCCCAGTGAGGAGGAGCACCTGCTCGCAGGCCCGTCGAGGTGGCTGTGTGTGCATGTCACTCAGTGATTGCATAATTGGTGCTTCGGTGCCCTTCTCTCCTCACAGGATGGCAGCTGCCCCGGGGGGGTAGAGGGCGCAGCTGTCATGTATACTGCTGTATTGCAGGGCCTGGCTCAGAGTCGGGGCTTGGTAAGTTTGTATTGACTGAATACAAAAGAGATGAGGCCAGACACGGTGTTTCACACCTGTAATCCCAGCACTTTGGGAGGCTGAGGCAGGCGGATCACTTGAATGCAGGAGTTAGCAACATAGTGAAACCACATCTCTACTAAAAATACAAAAATTAGTGGGGCATGGTGGCGAACACCTATGGTCCCAGCTACTCGGAAGGCTCAAGTGAAAGGACTGTTTGAGCCTGGGAGGTCAAGGCTGCAGTGAGCTGTGATTGTGCCACTTGTACTACAGCCTGGGTGACAGAGCGAGACCTCTCTGAAAAAAAAAAAAGAAAAGAAAAGATGAGAACCAGAGAGATTTGATTTTAATTTACTTTTTCTGTTGTTTTTTGAGACTGGGTTCCTTCGGTCACCCAGCCTGGAGTGCAGTGGCACGATTTCAGCTTACTGCAACCTCAATCTCTGGTGCTCAGGTACCTCTGTTTCCCAAGTAGCTGGGACCACAAGTGCATGCCACCACATCCAGCTAATGTTTTTTTTTTTTTGGGGGGACAGAGTCTCACTCTGTCACCCAGGCTGGAGAGTGCACTGGTACGATCTCAGCTCACTGCAACCACTACCTCCCAGGTTCAAGCAATTCTCATGCCTCAGCCTCCCGAGCAGCTGGGATTACAGGCACCCACCATCATGCCCAGCTAATTTTTGTATTTTCAGTAGAGATCGGGTTTCGCCAAGTTGGTCAGGCTGGTCTCAAACTCCTGACCTTAGGTGATCTGCCCACCTTGGCCTCCCAAAGTGCTGGGATTACAGGTGTGAGCCACCGCAATTGGCCTTAATTCTTTTAAAAGACGGATCTCGCCCTGTTGCCCAGGGTAGTCTCAGACTCCTGGGCCCAAGGGATCCTCCACCTTGGCTTCCCAAAGTGTTGGATTACAGACGTATGAGCCACTGCGCCTGGCTGAGACTTAATTTTTCAAAATAACAAGACTGCTGTAGACATTGCTGGAGAAGAAAGCTGCTGTAATTTTTGCATCTTCAGGTGTTATGTGTGTGCCTGCATGATCCGCTGCAGCCCCAGGGGCAGTTGTTCTGTCTTCTCAACTGTGAGACTTTTTGGGTGTCCCCTCATTAATACATTTGGTTTCTCAGAGGAGGTTCTGTTAGTTGATATTCATCTTGAAGATAATTTAGGATTCCAGGAATTTCTTTTGGAATCCTAAGCCTGAATTCCCCTCCACCCCCCACCCCTACCCCACAACTAGTCATGAGCCCAAAGGAGGAGGAAGAGGAAATTTGAACCTTCACCACCCACAGTCCCATTCTTAAACTGAATCAGTAATTGAATGCTATTAAGCAAAATTAATTTCCCTCCTGCAGGAAGGTCTATGATGAATGAAAGAATTGCTGATCTGGGAGGGAGCAAGGCTTCCCTCTTCTCATCAATATTTCAGAACCACAGGCAGTGTCAGGAAGGTAGCTGTCCTGGCTTGGCTGACCTTGAGCAGCATGCATGAAGATAGGATCCGGCCAGGGAGGTTGTACTGAAAGGGCTTTTTACAAGTCACTTAATGATAACTTCAGTGAAATTTGCAAAATGCACCTGTGGGTTAATTGAATTTACACCCTCAGCTAGTGGGAGGCTCCCCTAGCTGGTTCTCTGGGACCAACTTGAGACTAGTCCCAGTGGAGGTCACAGCTCTGTGCACAACTGAAATGTTTAATGCTGGCTCTTTGGAGGGAAACATTCCTGATTTGTAGCATCTGCCAATTCCTGTGATGTCAGTATACTCCCACCATAGCCAGGATACAGCTGCTGACCCTGGAAATCGCTGGAGAAATCCAGCTCCAGCTCACATCTGGGGCCATGTTGCTCCCACATTTTTTCCTGGTGATTGGAGGAGAGCCTACCCAGCGGACTTGATTCCAGAGAGATGATGTGCCTCTGAGTGGTACTCATCTGCATTAGAGGTGGCCTCTTGACTGAGAGGGCGCCTGAATGAGGCCTGCTTTTAAAAATGAGAAGTTAATGAGCTCTTCATTTTCTTTCTTCTCTCTAGCTGCTATTAACTTAGCAAAGCTGAAACTTTTCAGACATTATTACGTCTTGGTAAGTTAAAAAAAAAAATCCTTAATCTATAAATAAAATCAATTCAAAGAGTAGAGCAAGTGAACTTCCAAAGAATTGGTGAAAGCACAAGATGTGCCACCTGGAGCTGAATGGTGTGGCTTTTCTCTTTCTTTTCTTTTCCTTTTTTTTTTTGAGACAAAATCTTACTCTGTCACCCAGGCTGGAGTGCAGTGGCGCAATTTCAGCTCACTGCAACCTCCACCTCTCGGGTTCAAGCGATTTTCCCTGCCTCAGCTTCCCAAGTAGCTGGGATTACAGGCGCCCACCATTACACTTGGCTAATTTTTGTATTTTTAGTAGAGATGGGGGTCTCACCATGTTGGCCAGGCTGGTCCCAAACTCCTGGCCTCAGGTGATCTTCCTGCCCCGTCTCCCAAAGTGCTGGGATTACAGGCATGCGTCACCATGCCAGGCCAATGTGGCTTGCTTTTTTTCTTTTTTTTTTTTTGAAGACTGAGTCTCTCTGTGTTGTCTTAGGATGGACTCCAACTCCTGGGTTCAAAAGATTCTCCTGCCTTGGCCACCTGAATAGCTCGGACTGCTTGTGCACACCACCATGCCTTGCTTTCATTTTATAAAATGTATTTGTGTCTTTTAAAATGGGAAATTAAATATCTGAGTTACATCTTTTTTTTTTTTTTTTTTTTTTTAAGACAGTCACCCTCTATTTCCCAGGCTTGAGTGCAGTGGTGCAATCTTGGCTCACTGTAACCCCAGGTTCGAGCAATTCTCCTGTCTCAGCCTCCTGAGTAGCTGGGATTATAGGCATATGCCACCATGCCCAGCTAATTTTTTTGTGTGTGTGTGTTTTTAGTAGAGGCAGGGTTTCACCATATTGGTCAGGCTGGTCTTGAACTTCTGACCTCAGGTGATCCACCTACCTTTACCTCCCAAAGTGCTGAGATGACAGGTGTGCCCAGCTCGTGAGTTGCATCTTTTTAACCTTAGTTTTAAATTTGGCTTTAAGTAGCTAGAAAAATAACACGCTTGATGCGAAAACAAAAACAAAAACTGCAGAGGTTATAGAAACACGGCGCAAGCCCTATACAAGCCTGATCTTCCCCCTCTCCAAGGTGATTACTGTTAACAGCTTGGTGGTTATTCCTCTGGGTTTTTTTGCTAGGCATTTGCCATACATATGTTCTCCTTTGACTTACTTTTTTTTTTTTTTTTTTTTTGAGACAGGGTCTCGCTCCCGTTGCCCAGGCTAGAGTGCAGTGGCCTGATCTTGGCTCACTGCAGCCTCGACTTCGCAGGCTCAGGTGATTCTCCCACCTCAGCCTCCCAATTACGAAGTAGCTGAGACTATAGGTGCACACATACCACCACACCTGACCAATTTTCTTTCTTTTTTTTTGAGATGGAGTCTCATTCTGTTGCTCATGCTGGAGTGCAATGGTGCCATCTTGGCTGACTACAGTCTCCACTTCCTGGGTTCAAGTGATTCTTCTGCCTCAGCCTCCCCAGTAGCTGGGATTACAGGCACTCACTACCATGCCCGGCTAATTTTTGTATTTTTAGTAGAGATGGGGTTTCACCATGTTGGCCAGGCTGGTTTCAAACTCCTGACCTCAGGTGATTCACCTGCTTTGGCCTCCCAAAGTGATGGGATTACGGGCATGAGCCAGCAAGACTGGCCCTGGCTAATTTTTTGTATTTTTAGTAGTGATGGGGTTTTGCCCTGTTGCCCAGGCTGGTTTCAAACTGCTGAGCTCAAGAGATCCACCTGTCTTGGCCTCCTAAAGTGCTGGGATTACAAGCAGGAGCCACTGTACCTGGCCACTATTTTAATTCATTTAGAAAAATGGGTATCATGTTCTTCTGCAGCTGTTTTTGTTTTAGTCATTTGAGAAAACTAGTTACATGTTGTGGTAATAAATTTCCCTTAAGAACAGAAAAATTAAGACAGTTGTTTTAAAACCTAGAAACAGGACTCTGATAGAAATTGTTAGGATCATAATTTCTTGGAATATGGAAGGTACAGGCCTCCCAGAGTTAGTTTGCTTCCTGCCTCTTAAAAGGACATTTCCAAGTCTCCCTCTGTGAGTTTGCCATTGTCACTTCAGATAGTTCCTTTGCTGAAGCAAACAGCAGACTTCAGTGGTAGAGAGAGAGGTAAGAGCAGACACCCACTTGGGGTTGCTTTTTTTTTCTTTTCTTTTTTCTTTTCCGTGGATTTTATGTCATCCACCAAACAGGCACAGGTCATCACAGAACCTCTCTGGTTGCATGTGGTGAGAATGAGTGGCCCTTGACGGCCAGGCCATATGAGCTTAGTCCCCATGCGCAGGCCATGCTCTACTGGCCAGCACATTGAGTCCTTGTCACCGCAAGGAGAAATGAAGGCATCCTCCCTTGCTAGAGAACTTGGTAGTATTTGTACCTCTGTGAGTGTGGAATGCGAATGCTTACAGCATCTGCCAGTGAAGAGGACAGAAGTCAGTAATTTCCCTTTGTAGCTGTATTTCGCTATCACTACCAGTAAATATTCCTCAAAGCCTGACAATAAGAAATACAATCTTTGGAGATTGAAATCAAGGGAGTATGTCTGTGGATAGGGTGAGGAAACAACAACCCGACTAAAGTGTCTTGTGCTCCCTGTGGGTGTGGCTGTTACCAATAACTTGGTCGTGTAGAGAAAGTGAGAAATTCTTTCAGGTGTAACTAGCAGGGTAGCCATGTCTCTCCACTGCATGTATTAATTCACACTATACATGTCACATGCTTCTCTTTGAGTGATTCTGTTTTCTGTTTCCTAGTTCATTTGTGAAAGCAAATTGTTAAAAGTGGTCCTAATTTTTATGTTGATTTGATTTCCTGTTTCTTTCCTCTTCATACAGATTGTGTGTTACATATACTTCACCAGGATCATTGCCTTTCTCCTCAAGCTTGCTGTTCCATTCCAGTGGAAGTGGCTCTACCAGGTATGCTGCTCACAGGCATAATGCCAGAGAATTTATGCCAGAGGATAAAGTCTTGAAGTGTAACTTATGCTTGTTACTAATTTGTCTGGGAATGACCACTAAGACCTTCCATCTCCTTTTTTTAAACTTTTTTTTATATTTTTTAGTTTTTGAGACAGGGCCTCACTCTGTTACCCAGACTGGAGTGCAGTGGCACGATCTCGGCTCACTGCAACCTCTACCTCCCGGGTTCAAGCGATTCTCCTGCCTCAGCCTCCCGAGTAGCTGGGATTATAGAGGTGTGCCACCATGCCCACCTAGTTTTTGTATTTTTAGTAGAGACGGGGTTTTGCCATGTTGGCCAGGCTGGTCTCAAACCCCTGACCACAGGTGATCCACCCACTTTGGCCTTCCAAAGTGCTGGGATTACAGACATGAGCCACCTCGCCTGGCCTCCTTCCATCTCTTCTGGTCTATAATTGAGATGATCTGTTTGTCCAGAAATGCTGCTGGATTCCATGCGGAATCTGAAAATAATTGCATTCTTTTAGTTTTCAGTCTTAGAAGTCTGAAGAGAAAAGCTTCAGGCAGAGAAAGATTTACCCTGAATAATTAGAACTTAGGTGACATGGGGTCTTTTCCTTTAGTTACAAGGCTTAGAGTAATTAGAATTCAGGCTTTCCTTCTTGCCCATTTATTATTTCAGTAATAAAGTATCTTTGCAATAAACTAGAACTAGCTAACTACTAGAGTAAGCTACCAAGTGACTTTTTCTTGAGTGCTATAGGGACCGTAGGAGGATGTGGGTATGTGATGCGCTCTTAAAAGCTACCAGTGAAGACCCGTTAAAGCAAAGCGGATCACGGACTCTGAAATGTCATCCCTGGGCAGAATGCTCCTAGTTTAGGCTTCAGCAGGTCTAAGGAAAATGCCCTGTAGCAGGAACTGGCATTTGAGTGAAGAACCAGCGAGTGGTGGGTTGTGAGGGAATATGTCAGTTTGTTTAGTTCCCCTGCTTTCTGAAGAACAGTGTTGCTAATCTCTTTATTTTGGGGTGGTTTTAAACTTGCAGCTCCTGGATGAAATGGCCACACTGGTCTTCTTTGTTCTAACGGGGTATAAATTCCGTCCAGCTTCAGATAACCCCTACCTACAACTTTCTCAGGAAGAAGATGACTTGGAAATGGAGTCTGTGTAAGAAATCTTTGTTCACTCTTTCTTAGCCCTGACCCCTCTGCCTAACTAAAAGCAGCACAGTGTGAATCCGGCCAGCTGCTCTCAGCATTTCGTGGCTCCAGGGGTGGTTCCTCTGTTTTTAGTGGAAGGAAATGGACGCTGGAGCCCCCGGTTGGCTGTCTTAGTTTGAAGTACAATAACTGCCAGGCCTTGCTGGGTCTTGTCAGGGATGATGGAACTCGCCATCCACTTAGCATCACTGGAGCCTGCTTCCAAGAACTCGGTGGCAAGGACTTAGGGATATGCGTGGCCCTTTCACGAGGGAGAGGAAGGAGCCCACTTTCTGTCAGGCCGCCGTCAGGTGCTTATGTCTGAAAGTGGAATCTTCTGAGTCATCTCTGAGTCTGCTAATGATCCTCAAACATCCTCTATCGTCAGATAACTACATGGCTTTTCACAGCACAGTGACTTTGACCTATATTCAAGCACTAATCCCAGTCACGGAGTGAGTGATTCTAGGGTCCTATTTTCTGGGAAAGGGCAATCATTGTCTAGAAAAATGAATAGTGATTAAGCATATTTGCTTGTTAACTCTGAAATTTGATAAGCCAGGTCAATTGCTGTGTTTGATGATTAGCCTAAGGCGGAATATTCTCTTCTTGTTTCACTGGTATTGTGTTCTGCTTTTGGTATTCAAAAGCCCTGGCAGCCTTTGAATTCTTCTCAATTCTGAGGCTGAGACTGGCCCATGCTAGGCTCTGCTTGGCTGTCAGCAGATCAGGCAGTATGGAACAGCTCTCTGTGCTCAGCTCCATGGCAACAGTACATGGAAGGCAGGTCCTGCTAAGGGCCCCAACAGCCTCCCCCCATGCAGAGAAGACAGTGGAGAGGAGTGCAGGAGGACCATCAGCTGCCTTTCCCACAAGTAGCAGGATCTCAGCAGGTGTCTCTTGGTTGAAGAGGCACACATGTGTCTGTCTGGTACCCAGCAGCGCAGGAAGTAACCTAAAACATGTTGTGTGTGTCATTCCCCTGCTGGGAGCCTTTAGCTTGGTCCCTCTGCGTTCCACAGGCTTCCTTGGATAGGCAGCTAGAAGCCGAGTGGCTGAGTCACAGCATCTTCTCCTTTACACCATTGCACTCCACAGTGGTCACGGGGGCGCCTGCTGCCCACACCCTTTCCCTCAGCCGTCACCTCTTGGAGCCTGGATACATCATGAAGGTCTTTTTGTTTCATGGCAACATTTTTTAAAGTTTTGTTTTGGTGCTTGTTTTCTTGGACAGTGCGGTGCACGTGGCTGCCTTTAGTGCAGCCATTACCCCACCAGTCCTGCCACAGCTTCTCTCTCTGGGCCTGGGAATGAGGGCACAGTCCAAAGTAACACTGACTTTCTGTCTCTTTCCCCTTCTGTTTCTTTGACCATCTCTCTTTAGGCCTACCAATTTTGGCAACGGAAGTTATCGATAAATAGCAAGTTAAAAAGTACTGGATGTGATATCTATTATCAAACTTAGTACCCGCCTCCTAGGCTCTGTGTATCCTCAATGATCTGAATGACTTGTCTTCTTGAGGAGTTAGAATGGAAAGAAATGTTTGGTGTGTGGGTTCCTGGCCAGGAGGTTTTCTCCCTGGGGTTCCCATTCCAGAATGCTGTCCGCATGGTTGCTATTCACCCTTCACTGCTCCCTGCATTCTCAGGTGGGCGGGGAACAAACATGGAAACGGGGATTGGAGACTAAAAGAATCGTCTCTTCACCGGGTCACCCCACATTTCCCAAAAACGCTTTTTAGTTAGAGAAGCAGATGTATCCATGGACCACTTAGGCCCAAGCCACATTTGATTGCAGTCTTATGTGGCAGAAGGAACCTGTGTCCCATTCGGCACTTTTGGTTGCAAGCACAGAGACTTGGGGCTTTCCTAGGAAAGGGGTTTGCAGTTTTGATGTCATGGAAAGAATGCTTATCTGCAGCATAGGTTGCTGATCGGATGTTGGCCCTTCAGCTGTTTGCCTCTTAAGTGCTTGCACCAAAACTCGGACACCCAGTGAGGTGCCTGCGAAGCTGCTGAAGCCCCACTGCCACGTGTCTCTGCCAGGGATGCTTTCAGGTATTCATCTGACCCAGGTTTCTCTTCTCCCTGCAGCAGAGCTTGAGCTCCCGGGAGCATTGCAGGCACCCCGTCTGCAGAAGACTAGCCAGGCTTCCCCACAGCATGGGGCCCCAGGTGTTCCTTCAGCTTCCCGGAGGCTTGCTGGGCAAACAGGCTGCAGTGCCCACCCCACCCTGGGCATCTGCCCTCAGGTTTCTTCCTCTCCTTGAGTTCATTTCTGCTGCTCCCAGTTCTGGCCACATGCTGAAGCTCCCTGTCACCTGCCCTGCCTGTGACAGCCTCCTGTGCTCCCACACATCCTTAACTCCTGTTCTCCCTCTTCTCACTCCCAGGACTCACCCTCACCCAGCCTAGGTCGGCCTCTGCTACCCCGTCGCTGCCCCCAGCCCCTCCTGAACATCAGGTGCCTCTGTCCTCCTGCTCCCTGTCACCTCAGACTTGAAGCAGCACTCTTCCTGTTTCATACCAAGCTGGCCCCGCCTCAGCATTCCCACAGGCCTTGGCGGCACTGACATCTGCCCATTCTCCCACAGCCATGGCTGAAACACCTCCCTCTTGCTCAGCCCATGTGGAGCACTGACCACGTTTTGTAGGCCTCACTTTGTGCCTCTCACCCCCAGCCCCACCCCAACTCTTTGTCTTGTTCCTGGGGTTTGTGATGGCTGACCTCTTCAACCCCAATCCTCTCCCCTTCCTCTCCATCTTTTTATTCCCTAGAGACAGGATCTCACTCTGTCACCCAGGCTGGAGTGCAGTGGCACTATCACAGCTCACTGCAGCTTTGACCTCCCCGGGCTCAGGCAGACCTTCCACCTCAGCCTCCTCAGTAGCTGGGACCACAGATGCACGCCACCATGCCCAGCTAATGTTTTTGTATTATTTTGGAGAGACAAGATTTTGCTGTGTTGCCCAGACTGCTCTCAAATTCCTGGGCTGAAGCGATCCTCCTGTCTCAGCCACCCAAAGTGCTGGGTATACCGGTGTGAGCTGCCCTGGTAATACAGGTGCGCCAGCCCTTCCTGTCTATCCTTCCGAGCTCTAGAATCACCTGTAGAGTGTTTTTGCAGTGCCGGCTTCCTGGCTGCGCCCCTAGAGACTCTGATTCTCACTTCAGCATCTGTGCTTTTCTCACTCCCCAGGGCAGTCTGAGCAGGAGGCAGGGCGGAGAACCTCTGGAGTAAGAATCAGGGTCATCCTTGGGTGACCAGCAGACTGGGCCCTCGACAGCCCTGCCGTCCTGTGTCCACCCATGCCTCTCTTCCTGCCACTCTCCTTTCCAGACTGGCTGGAGGTATTGACTATATATACTGTAGGCCAGGTGCGGTGGCTCATGCCTGTAATCCCAGCACTTTGGGAGGCTGAGGCGGGCAGATCACCTGAGGTCAGGAGTTCGAGACCAAACTGGCCAACATGGTGAAATGCCTTCTCTACCAACAATACAAAAATTAGCTGGGCATGGTGGCACGTGCCTTTAATCCCAGCTACTCAGGAGGCTGAGGCAAGAGAATCGCTTGAACCGCAGAGCAGAGGTTGCAGTGGGCCAAGATCGCGCCATTGTACTCCGGCCTGGGTGACAGCGAGACTTCATCTCAAAAAATAAAGTAAAATAAAATAAAAAAATATGTAAATATATATACACTGCGACTACTTAGCACTCCCAGACTTTCTGGGAAAGGTCCTGGGTTTTTCCTCCATGCTTTTTGCTTGTTGTATTTCTTTTTTTCTGGCTTTTATATTTCTTCTTCCTGACTTCCTCCCATCCATCTTGGGGCTAGCTCCTCTGTGTCTCATGACAGGGTTCCTGGCTTCCCAGTTCCCCAGCAGAGGGGATTCTTCTCAGCCCAGGCCATCACCCAACTCGGTTCCCAGCCCTCCTGTCTCTGTTGGAAGCGGCCTTGCAGCGTCGTTCTGGAAGACCATCTCTTCCCTCCTGCGCTGTGGGCCCCCTAAGAGCAATAAGACCATTTTTTTTCCCTCTGTGACCTAGCACAAGGCCTGTCTTGAAGACTGAAAGTTGTTTTCTCTCTTGGCCCACCACGTGGAAAGGAGTATTTTCTTAGAGAAGGACAAGTAGAACATGTTTTCCCAAGTCTGTGGTCAGGGCCGTACCCGGGTCACAGGGTAGCTGCTTTCCTGCTTAGTATCAGTGTGCACTGAACTGCTTATTCTTTTTAACAAGACGCAGTGACCATGGGACAGTGCGTGATTACTGGAGTGTTTCTGGAAGACGTAGGGTCGCATTTGTTTGTGGTCTAAGTAGCTATGGAGAGGCATGGGGGCTCCTGCGGGGCTCAGGGCAGGGGGTTCTCTGGCTTGTGCAGAGGCCCCACCTCCTGTGTCCCTGTCTAGAGAAGGTCCCTTCAGGAGCAGCCCTGTGCACATGGATCCCTCCTGGGAGGAGTATCTTCCTAAGGAGGCCAGGCCTGAGACAGGAGCCAGCTGGCAGGAAGTGACGCTGGGCAGCTTCAGCTGAGGCGCGTTCCTTCATCTCGGGGTATGCTTTTAGACTCACTTAGAGCATCTGGGGATCCGGCCACATGCCTCGTCCCAACTTTGCTGTAAGTACAAATAACCAGTGAGTCTGAAGGACTCATTTGAGAAAGGTCTCAACCCGGGGCCAGGGGCTGGGGGGGATTCTTTGAGCTTGGGTGCGGTAGCACCTTGGTGGCAAGAATGAAGAGATGAAGAAGAGGGGGAGGTTTTCTTCCCTTACCCCATACAAACATTTCATTACCATGAGGTCCAGCTGCATGCACTCTAAATAGGTCACATATAAGGCCACTGTGTCACCATTTGTAGGGGAAGGGGTGAGGTAGTTGGCAGGGGGATGGGTTGGGTCCTTGGAGAGAGTCTGTTGAGTTGGTTGATTGATTTTACTGATGAGGAACTTTCTTTTGGTCCACAGTAGGGGAGCATAAGTCCTCATTGTTTCCTAGAGTACAGGGAGGTGATGGACCCAGCGGCTTTGGACCCAGTATCTCTCCCTAGTTCTCCCGCTACTTACAGAGCCGTCCAGTTCCCGCACAGACCAGCCCACCTTCTGTGAGGCAAGAGATTATCCTCTCAAGAAGATGGGGCCTGTGCATGTGATTGCTTCTGATGGAAAGAGCTGCCTTGCTTAGCTCCTCACGCCCCGTGAGACCAGTGGTCTTCCATTCTTAATTCTTGAATTCAACGAATGGCTCCATGGAGCTTCCTCAGAGCCACGCACCAGCAGACAGAGCCCTGGGAGCTCACAGAGTGGAGGCCGAGGCCACGCGCTGATGCACAGCCACATGGCCTGGCCCCAGCCTGCAGAAGACAGCCAGTTCTCTGTCTGCAGTGGCCAAAGAATCTGTGGTCCTAGAAGGTTCCTCTAAACCTGTGATTCTGTCCCCTGGCTCAGAAATGATCCATGGTGGCTGTTTATTAAAATGTGTGGCTGGCTAATGAGCTTTCTTTTCTGAATGTCAATTAAGACTCAGGTTTCAGTTACATAACCATAACTGTCACATATCTGTGTGCCACAAAAATTACACAAGCTGTGACAAAAAGATTCATGACGATTGTAATAATGATAGCTGGTGTTTATTGATTAGGCACTTTGGAGAATCTTGTTTTCCCTCATGACAGTTCTGAAAAGTGAGAATTATTTATTATACTTAAGCACAGAGAGGTCAGGTGACTTGGCCAAGGTTATACAGCTAGTAAGGAACAGGCCAGGAATCAAACTAAGATTTGTGTGTTTTGAAAACTAACACCCACTATCAGTCACCGTGCTGTGGTGGAGATGGCCTTTTACACTAAGAGACTGTGAGATATTCCTTATCTTCTTTTTCTTTCCTTGTTTAGCGTGACGACATCTGGGGTGATGGAAAATATGAAGAAAGTAAAGAAGGTGACCAACGGCTCCGTGGAGCCCCAGGGCGAGTGGGAAGGCACCGTGTGACGGAGTTGACCTTGAGGATGGCACTGTCCAAGGAAACTTTTATTCATAGTCCTATTGGAGAGCGAGAGCAGCTCCTACAGTGAACTATTGGCACCTCCGACAGTGACACCAGGGCACGTGGCTGGGAGCACAGTGCCGCGGAAACCTGACTTTGTACTCTTCTTTTATGGAAACTGGATCTGTGGCTGGTTAGAGGCAGCTGGACCTCCTTCAGGTGGGAATGGGAGGAGGGGCACAGAGAGGAGGAGAGGAAGAGAAAAGGAATTACTCATTTTAAATTTAGGTTTCTTTTTTTCTTCTTAATTTAGGAGCTCTGAGGTGTATGCAGTTGTGACCCCACGTGTGGGGCAGTGTGGTGAGGACGGCGGGTGGAGGGGGAAGGAGGGTGCGCGGTGTCTGTCTGATGCTTTAGGAAATGTCTGTAAGGACACTGGGACTTCGGAAGGAGGAGAAAGGGGAGGGTGCCATTGCCTCTTCAGGAGACAAGCATGAATGAAAACAGGTGATTTTAGAAAGCAAAGTCAAAACCCAGCTTCGGATGTAGCACCTGCCCCAGGATTCCTGCCCTGAGCATTGCCCAGACCCTGAGAGTGACCGGGACGGCCACTCCTGAGGCCCAGTGGCCTTCTTTCCAACAGGAATAGGAGGCTATGGTGTCACTGTCAGGTCAGGCCTGTGGCACAGCCCAGGTGGTGGGAGGAGGTTTTCTGATTGAGATGCTGCCTGATGGATGGAAGGAAACATATTTTAAGCTCAAAAAGCATTAGCCTCTGGAGTTCCCCGGCATCCACTCCTGACTGCCCAGAGCACCCCATCTCATTTCCCTTCACGCCTGTGGCTTTGTTTTGTGTGATCAGAATTTGGGAGGAAATGGAAAGGAGTTTTCCTTAAGGAGCAGCTAGGGCAGAATAGGTCGCATTTAAGCCAATACTTAAGTCCAAGCAAATCATCCCCATTAAAAAGCTTCTCCTGTAGGCCACTAGGATTTCTAAATAGATGAATGCAACAGACTTGGTCCCCATAGTACAAGAGTGTGTTTGTGAAGAAAGGGAGCACGATTCAACAGTTTCACTCAGGGATTTGGGGATGGTGAACTATTTCACAGACACGCAGTGAAGTTCCCTTGCACACTTTCAGAGCCTGGGAATGAACACAGAACTACCTAAAGTGAGCAGTATTGCAACTCAGAGAGAAAAGCATTTGAATAGTGGGACAAGCTCAGAAAGTCCATTGTGACTGAGGGCTTAAAAGGAGACCAAAACATGGCCCCATCAGGGATGCCTCTTAATACCTGGGGGTCCAGCTAGGTAGGGTTGCTTCCAGAAGCCGGAGCCCACCCCTGCCTGGGCTTGTCAGCCACACCTGTAGGGGGAACTGGTACCTAGGGAGGTGATAGTTGTGGTCTCTGGGAGTTGTTTTTTCACCTCTGGCTCTGAGAAGGGTCAGTCAGAAACCACAGGGTGTGAGGTCACACTCACTGTCATGGGTTTGGGAACCTGAAATAGTCTCCATTCAGAAAATGGTTGTTTTCCCTCTCCTGTGCCATTTTCTCTTCCTGAATGACTAATGAGGAAGCGGGTGTTCTTTTTCTGCACTTTGGTTCGCCATCTGAGTGCTGTAGGGTGCTCTGGAGGTGCGGGCTGCCTTCTGAGGCAGGTGCTCCTGGATGCTGCTTTGGAAGAACAGCACGCCCCTCCCCAGGCCACGGGCACTCACCTGTCAGCAGGTATTTTAGGGAGGCACCCATGTCTTCCCACCTTCAGAAGAAGAGTGAATGTGCCCTGAGTGTTCACTTCTGGACCCTTTTAAAGTTAACTCGGAACTGGACTGTGTGACAGAGGGAGTTGGAGAGGGAGGATGGGAATCTTTTTAACACTTGGTTTTCCTGTGCAGAAACACAATACCAGTTTTTACAAGAATGTGTCGCAATCTCTGCCTGCCAAAGCCCTCCTCAGTCCTTCCCTTAGAGGGACACATTTGCTGTTTCTCCGCAAGCAGAAGTTGTTGATGAGGTGATAGACTCCTTGGCAAGAACTAAAGGTGTGATGAAACCTCCCTGCTCAGAAGGGTCTCCGTGGAAGTGTCCTTATTTCACATGCTGGGTTTTGCGAGCAAGGAAACCAGGGAGTGGAGGAGCCAGAGGGAAGCAGGAGTGTGTGTGGACAAGCGCTGGAGCCTCAGCCATCAGACTGACACGGGAACGCCAGCGCTGGGTATTCAGATTCCATGAGTATGTCTGGGCTCACTCACAGCATGGTGAGTGTCTGCAGTGTTAGTCCTGCCCCTTCCAGAACAGCAGGACAGATGAGGTAAGACTGTGTTTCAGAAACAAAGATGGCCACAGCCTTCCTAACAAGCAGGTCACCTGGCCGGGTCTGTATCATAACTGGTAAAAGGCTTCAAGTCAGATTAATGATCAAGAAAAGTCAAAACCCCAGCCCAGGATTGGTGAAGCAGGTGGTGGTTCTAAGCTTTAAAAAATTATTCAGGCTCCTCATCCTGTTCTGTGAATGTATCTTCCCTTTCTCCTTCATGTCATAGCTGTAACCCACCGTTCATCTCTGTTGTTGCGTGAAGATGACGGGTGGAGTCCAAAGCCTAGTGGCTTCACCAGCTGACAAGCCACCCTCCTGCAGCCTGAGTTTCACAGTCCACTGGCTTCATTGCAGTGCGGTGTTTGAACGATTAAGGCCTTGCACTATTTCAAGGATTGGGCAGAAAATGTCAGATGCACATAGCAGAGCCATTGGTGGTATCTATAGCTTTGCTTTGTACTCCTCCTCACTTTCTGCCTATGCAAAATATCTGTGTTTCCTTTGAGAAATCTGTTGTGGACCGAAAGCGCTGCTGGCTGTGAAATTTAATAAAGTGTGTATGTTTCGCTAAAAAATTATTTCTCAGACCATAAGAGCAGTCACTGATCTCTTAATCCTGGCTCTTAACAGTGGCCAAGGACTCCATCGGCCCATTTCTTGGTCCCTCAGTGCTTTAAAATTTAAGTGGCAGTGCATTTCATAATGTTGAATATGACTCTGGTGAATTGTAGGAGGCCCTTGTGAGGAGGTGCTTACTTCAGTGTGAAATGCTCCTGGCCTGAGTCCATTTAGTTTTCTTTCAAGAAACCACTTTGGAGTAAAACATCCAGGGCTTCCCCGCCCTGAACATGTCCAGCCTGCCAAGGCAGCACACAGCCTCCTCAGTCCCCTTCACATGGCTGTTAGGGTGAGAGCTCCTCCTGCAGGGTGACCTCATCGCCAGCTCCGCACTCTTGTTCCACATCGTCACTCCCTCCTCCCTCTCCCCTCCCTCCTCCTCCTCCATGATCCTTCCTCCTCCCTCTTCCTCCTCCTCCACCATCCCTCCTCCTCTGCCCTCTTTCTCCCCATGCCTATTGATCCTACATAGGCTCGTTCTAGGCACACGGGTGAAAGGCTTTGGTGCATTGCAGCATTTTCTCCCAGTGGCTGTGTGAGAGATGCATTTTCTAAGCCAAGGAGAATTTTCTCAAGAGAGTGCATACTCATGCCATGTATTACTGCTTTGGGCCATACAGGATGATCTTTCTCCACACTAAAGCGGGTATCCTGTTTTGGTATTTACAAGAGTCTACTTCAGGCAGCCAGTCCGTGCAGACCGAGGAGGAGCAGAAACAATGTCTGTTGGAACTGCAGGTGGCATTCTGGCCTTCTCCCCGATCCTGAAGCATTTTCTTCAAGGAAGGCTCTTAGAACATTAGACAGTCTGCTGAGGTTGTTGGCCCAGCTCCATACACCCAGTAGAACAGCGGAACAGTTCATGCTTTATGCTGCCAAGCTGCTGGATTTCAAAGGAAACAGATCCTAGCCCACTCCTCCACCCCTGCTTTCACGCGCCACACTTCACCCCTCTGCTTTTCTCCGACCCACCCCTGGCCTTGTAAGACTGACTGTAAGCTAAGTCCAGGATGCCTGTGGCCTGTAGCTTGATTCTGCCCTTTAGGATTTAGCAGGTTAATGGCTCCCCCACTGCAGAAGTTAGACTTTGACTTGATACCTCTTGGTGTATCTAAAAGGTATTCATGTGGAACGTACTAAATGTTCTGAAAGACCTGCTCTTCACTCCAGTTCTCCCTAGGATGTTTCTGGCAGGGCATCTTTAAAAGGCATCTACCTGAGTTGACGCTAATACTTGTCACCACCTGGATTGTAGTTAGTGGTCGGCAGGCTGAACATACTCCAGATGCCCCAGAGGCCGCTTCTGTAGCCCAGCAGTGCATCTGTGCCTCTCTTCGTGGTTTATGCTTGAAAAATAGATAACGCTTTTAGATGGCTCACTGCCAGGACGGGGCCCCGCACGTCTCAGGCACCGTGTAAGGAAACTCGCTGAGATGGCGGGGGAGGTGAGTGGGCAGGGCTTGGCCCAGCCGCCTCAGGGACCTGCTGGTGTTCTGGCAGCAGGGGGTCTGCAGGTTGGCCACGTGGGATGACGTCCTGGGCAGTCAGAAAGGTCAGAATGAAACAGAACAGCTAACTCACCCACAGGACAGCTTATTTTGAGGCAGCGTTTTAGATTTTGGAGGAGGCAGCCAAATGAGATGGGGAACCTCGAGAAGATCAGCCTTTGGAGCATGTAAGATACTGTTATAGGGTCCAGAAATCGCGTCCACACAGGGGGCTTTGACTCTTCCAACAGCTTTTGCAGCTCGTACATTGCATTTGCCTAGTCATGTGACCTCAGAGAAGTCAGACACATTTAATCCAGAAATAGTTTGGTGTGAGGGAGGGCTCACAGGTCTGTACATAACATTTGCTTTCCTGGTTAGAGATTGGGACGCAGAAGCAGTTTCAGTATTTTTTTTTTTAACATTAATGATCATTGAAGAGTATTGATGTAAACATATAATGCATAACGGGTGGGGGATCTGATCAGGGTGATGTACGGGGTGAATTCTCTTGCCGTGTTGCACATGTGTAAAATAAAGATTACCTGGCAGAACCATGTGTGTGAGTTCCGGGGAGTCGCCGGCTCCTGGTGCTTTTCTCTCCTCCACCTCCCTCTCATAATCTTTTTCTCTGTGGTTTTTGTTCATTAAATTAGTTAACTGCCTCCCACCAGCTCCTGCTGACAATAGTGACACCTACTAGAGAAGTCCCAGGCAACTCAGCAGATCTGTGGCAGCCCCGGTGAAGACCCAGATGACTGAAAAACATTTGTAGGTTACCGATGTCCGGTCATGCTGGAGGTGGGCGATGCCTCTTGAATTGGTGTCAGGGCAGTGCTGCCATTTGACGGGAGGTGACAGCAGGGGCCTGGGGCAGAGCCCGCTCTGTGACAGGCAGACTCGAACCTCCTCCTGGCGTCATTATCAGTAGCTCTCAGGTACCCCACGTTGTAAGCAGAGAAATCCAGGATTTTAGACTCAAAGCATTTTTACAAGTCATTCAATTCAAAGCCTGTATTTTACTAAGAATGTTTTAAATTGAGGCATATTTTACCTGCAGTAGAATCCATCCTTTTTTTTTTTTGAGACAAGAGTTTCGCTCTTGTTGCCTAGACTGGAGTACAGTGGCGCAATCTCAGCTCACAACCTCCACCTCCAGGGTTCAAGCGAGTCTCCTGCCTCAGCCTCCCAAGTAGCTGGGATCACAGGCGTGTGCTACCATGCCCAGCTAATTTTGAATTTTTAGTAGAGACAGGGTTTCTCCATGTTGGTCAGGCTGGTTTTGAACTCCTGACCTCAGGCGATCCACCCGCCTACAGCCTCCCAAAGTGCTGGAATTACAGGCATGAGCCACCGTGCCCAGCCAGAATCCATCCTTTTTAAATGTAGAGTTTGTTGCATTTTGACAAATGGATGTACAGTCCTGAGGCCGCCACCACAATCGAGATCCAACATCCATCCCCGTTACCCCATGCAACCCCCTTTTGCCACTTCGCAGTCCAAACTGCCCCCTTTCTGAAACTACCACAGCCCCGGCTCTGATTCCACCATAGGCCTGTTTGCCTCATCTAGAACTTCATGTGAATGAAACCGTGCGGGGTGCCCTCTTTTTGTGTGGGGCTGCTTTCACGCAGCATACTGATGTGTGATTCATCCCTCCAAAGCCCTGCCTTCAAAACTACAAAAACGGGCCTAAAGAAGGTTCTGCAACTGCCCACCCACATCTTTCCTCCTTTTCCCCCAGCTGGTGTCAGAGCTGAGATAAGAACCCAGGCCTGCTGACTCCAGCCTTGTTGGGATAATAAGGATGAAGTCAAGGGCTTGGCCTAGTGCCCGGCACAGGAAGGCCTCAGAAAAATGGGTCTGTTGGTTACTGTTGTGCTTATAAAAATGCGAGCATGGGCCAGGTGCAGTGGCTCATGCCTGTAATCCCAGGACTTTGGGAGGCCAAGGTGAGCAAATCACCTGAGGTCAGAAGTTTGAGACCAGCCCGAGCAATATGGCAAAACCCTGCCTCTACTAAAAGCTACAAAAATTAGCTGAGTGTGGTGGCACATACCTGTAGTCCCAGCTGCTCGGGAGGCTGAGGCAGGAGAATCACTTCAGCCCTGGAGGTGGAGGTTGCAGTGAGCTGAGATCCCACCACTGCAGTGCAGCCTGGGCGATGAGAGCAAGACTCCATCTTGGGGTAGGGGGGAAAAAAAAAGAGCATGAACCTCAGTTGACCAGATCATAGAATTTCAGAATGAAAAGGAGGCAGAATCCTGGGCCAGGTGTGGTGGCTCATGCCTGAAATCTCAGCACTTTGAGAGGCCGAGACAGGCGGATCACAAGGTCAGCAGCTTGAGACAGGTCTGGCCAACATGATGAAACCCCATCTCTACAAAAGATGCAAAAAATTAGCTGGGCAGTAGTGGTGCACACCTGTAATCCCAGATACTCAGGAGGCTGAGGCAGGAGAATCGCTTGAACACGGGAGGCAGAGGTTGCAGTGAGCCAAGATCGTGTCATTGAACTCCAGCCTGGGCGACAGGGTGAAACTCCATCTTAAAAAAAGAAAAGGAGACAGAATCCATGTCCATGGCCAAGGTTGCCCAGTGAGTAGTGGTCATGCCCCACCCACAGCTCTTGTCCCTGACTTTCCGGAAGCCTTGCCTGTGCCACAGAGAAAGCAGGAGCATGGGGTGTCCTGAGAGTGCAAAGCCCAGGATTCAGAGCCCAGGATGAGAGACACCAAGGCAACTCAGGAAGGGGACAGCTGAGAAGACAGGAAGGACCTTGCCGATCATCTAATCCGGTGGTCCTCAAACTTAGCGAGCACCCAGGTCCCCAGTAGAGTTCCTGGGGGACCTGAGAATGGGCATTGCTAACACGCGCCCAGCTAGTGCTGACGTGGCTGATCTGGACTACACTAAGAACAGATTCAACCCAGTTCTCTTCCCGAGTCTTGGGCCAGTCTCCAGCTGGCTGCAGGGACAGGGGCCCACCTTGCACACAGCTCCTGTGGGACAGAAGTCAGCGGCTCTGTCCTGCCAGGGAGCACTGCAGTGGGGACCAGGTGAGAGACTGCAGGCAGGTGCTGGCGGGGGTCTGGCTGTCCTGCTGCTCCCCTGAACCGTCGCGCTTGCTGTTCCAGGTCTCTCTGGCTGCTTCTTCCCTCACGACTAGCGTAGAGCTTTCCCAGTTAGAAACGCAGGGGCTGACTGAGGATGAGCTTGAGAAGCCTCAGCACCTGTGGGTTTGGCATCAGAAAAGCCCACGCCCACGAGTCTGACCCCAGCTTCAATAGCTGAGCCTTGCACCCTTCTTGGATCAGTATTGTCAGAGGAAGAGCCCCCTGGCACATAGCAAGTGCTCAGCAAATGAGAGTCCTTCAGTGCCTGTGGCGGGCGGGACTTCAGCAAGACCACCTCAGAGGGTGATGGGTCATTTCAAGGTCATTTCAGAACATTCCCTCTGCCTTCTCTGTCTGCCGAGCTTTCCATCACTAGGGCCCTGACTGCATAGACACCATCCAGCCAGGAGCTCCAGTGTGAGGCTGAGGAGACCATCCTGCCCTGCTGGCCCCAAAGACATGGGTCGTACCAAGCCCATGTATTGACTTACTCTGAGTATAAGCACTCACAAGCACTTACTCTGTACAGCACTGGAGCGGTCTGGGCATCGCAGGTGCTTAGTAAATATCGACTGGACACTTGAACCTACACCAGCGCCTCGGGGGGAGCAGTTCTGTCCCAGGCAGTCCGGAAGACAGCATGACGATCGGCAGGCATTGTCAGGGGAGCCAGATGCCTCCCGGGCTGGCCGCCCTCGTCAGCTGCGGCATCTCATTTCTTCCCGTTGTAAAGGAGGCTTGTCACAACATTGGTCATCTCCAGCTGGTCCACTCTGATTGGCAGCTCTCATTGCTGGAAAAACATAATTGTCAACAACTCTAGTTTGGTGGGCAAACTCTTTTGAAGTCAGAGAAATAACTGACTGGGGTCCTGATCATTGAGAGGCTGGGGGCTTTCTGCTTGTTCTGATAGGCAGTGCAGGCTAAGTCCAGAGCAGATATTGGCTCCAATCTGTGTTTCTGAGAACAGCCCACTGCTCGCGGGCCCCAGGAACCTGGGCAGATCCTCTCTGCCCCTACTTGGGTTCCTTAATTATCGCAGCTGCCTTTGGGTAGCCTGCCTGTCACCAGGAATATCAGGTCGGCAGACTGGTAGCTGTAGACTCCCTTAGGCTAAGTAACAAGGAGGCCAGGTAAGTGGTTACCCTAAGGGGAGAAAGCACGGACTTGCTGGAGGCTGGCATTGGCTTTGCCATCCTGTAAGCCACTTGCATGGTAAGACGTTTCTGAGAATCTGTCCTGAGCCCCTTGGCACCGGCCTACCCACCCCCACGAAGGGAAGCACAGTCAGCAGCTGGGAACTGGATGTTGGGGGGTTGTTGTGACCCACTTGGGAGCTGCACCCTAAATGGCTCCTTCCCAGTTTGCCAAAGGACTGCTGACCTTTGCAGAAATGAGGAAGCTGCTCATTAACACACATCTGCAGGAATCAAACTTGCACCCTGCATCCGCCATTCGTGCATGTCCTTAGACATAACTGCGTCTGTCATTCAGAGCCCTGGTTCCCGTTGGCTGAACATCCGGCACGCACCAGCATGGGCAGGGCTGCAGGTGAAATGAGTAAGCCTGGCTGTGCCACATGGGAGAACAGTACTGGGGCAGGGAGCAAGCCACGGGGCGAAGCCATGGGGCACGGCTGAGCGGCGGCAGCGCACCTCCTCCCTTCCCGCTCACGCCTGAGCTGGCGGCTTCCTCCACTTCTTCCCTCCACCTTTGTGGCGGTCTCACTGTCCCTCGGTCCCCTCACTCTGCATCCTCGCCCTTTCCACGTCACCTGGCCCCTTCCATCAAACAATCAAGCTTGTTCAAGTTTTTCCATGAACAAAAACAAGCTCGACAGCTGCAGCTCCCACCGGCTTCAGAGCTCTCTGGGTCTGCTGATTCACCTTCCAGCCGCCCCTCGTGCGCTACGGTCTGGTTTCCACCCTGCCACAGTCGGGCTAGAGTTACTCAAAACCTCTGGGAGCTCGGCTGCTGTTTTCCTTGACTTTAGCAGCTTGTAACACAGGGGGACATTTTCCCCCTCTTGCGACTCCCACCACCACCCCTCATACGCTCCATCAACCAAATTCAACTTCCTGTGGTTTTCCAGACTCGCATCCACCCTTCAGTGCCGGGTCCTGGGCTCTGTCCCAGGTCTGACCCTGCACAGTCTTTGCAACTACCGGCTTTCTGACACTGTTTATTACAGCCTACCGTTGTCCCGAGATCCTCATGGCTCATTCTGCTGCCTCCTGGGCTGGGTTTTTTTGTTTGTTTCTTTGAGACAGAGTCTCACTTTGTCACCCAGGCTGGAGTGCAGTGGCACAATCTCGGCTTATTGCAGCCTCCCCCTCCTGGGTTCAAGCGATTCTTCTGCCTCAGCCTCCGAGGTAGCTGGGATTACAGGTGCCTGCCGCCACGCCTGGCTAATTTTTTTGTATTTTTAGTAAAGACAGGGTTTCACCATGTTGGGCAGGATGGTCTGAATCCACCCGCCTCGGCCTCCCAAAGTACTGGAATTATAGGTGTGAGCCACCATGCCTGGCCTAATTTTTTTGTATTTTTGGAGACGGGGTTTCACTGTGTTGGCTAGGCTGGTCTCAAACTCTGACCTCAAATGGTCCTCCTGCGTTGGGGTGCTGGGATTACAGGCGTGCGCCACCATGCCCTCCTGGGCTGTTTTAAAAGCCACACTTTCAAAACGAAATGACCACACCCCTCCCTGATCCTGGTTAAAAACAACGAAACAAAACAAAAACACACCTGGCCCTTATCCTGGACGCTTCCCTCCCCACCTCCACCCCATCCTGTGGTTGAAGTCCACCTGCTTCTGTCCCCACTACTACTGCCCAGGCCAGCCACCCTCATCTAGATGACAGCACCAGCCACCTGCCAGCTGGCAGCCAGGCCTCTAGTCCTGCCCTGCCTCCAGCCTATTTGCCATGTGCTATACTTTTCAAAAGTGCTTGCCCTCTGTGTTAAGTATGGAGATTGCAGAAGGGAGCCAGGAGGGTATAAGGTCAAGATAAAAAACAATCATATTTCTATACATTTGCAATAAACAGTTTAAAGAAAAGAACTTCATTTACAATAGCATCAAAAAAATGAAATACTTAGTAATAAATGTAACAACTACAAAACTTATACTCTGAAAACTGTAACATGTTGAAAGAAATTAAAGAAAACCTAAATGGAAAGATCTCATATTGGTGGATTGGAAGACAATATTGTTAAGATGACAATACTCCCCAAATTGATCTACAAATTCAATGTAATTTCTATCAAAATCCCAGGTGGGTTCTTTGCACAGAATCACAAGCTGAAGTTCATATGCTTTTTTTTTTTTTCTGAGATGGAGTCTCGTTCTGTTACCAAGGCTGGGGTACAGTGGCACAATCTCGGCTCACTACAACCTCCGCCTCCCAGGTTCGAGCAATTCTCCTGCCTCAGCCTCCTGAGTAGCTGGGACTACAGGCGCCTGCCACCACAACTGACTAATTTTTGTATTTTTAGTAGAGACAGGGTTTCACTATGTTGGTCAGACTGGTCTCAAACCCCTGACCTCAGGTTATCTGCCTGCCTTGGCCTCCCAAATTGCTGGGATTACAGGTGTGAGCCACCACCCCAGGCCACTTCTCAGTTTTAAAACTGACTACAAAGCTGCAATAATCAAGAGAGTGTAGTACTGACAGAAATATAGATATGTAGATCAATAAAACAGAACTGAAAGTCTGAAAGCGGCCCAGGATGGAGTGCAGTGGCCATTCAGAGGCACAATCATAGCTCATTGCAGCCTTGAGCTCCTGGGTTCAAGCCAGCCTCCTGCTTCCTGAGTAGCCAGGACTACACGCTCATGCCACCACATACAGCTTATTTTCTAAAAAAAAATTTTTTTTGTTGAGGCTTGCCCAGGCTGGTCTCAAACTCCTGTCCTCAAATGTTTCTTTTTCTTTCTTTTTTTGTTTTTGTTTTTGTTTTTGAGATGGAGTCCTGCTTTGTCGCCCAGGCTGGAGTGCAATGGCATGATCTCGGCTCACTGCAACCTCTGCCTCATAGGTTCAAGTGATTCTCCTGCCTCAGCCTCCTGAGTAGCTCGGACTGTAGGCGCGCGCCACCATGCCTGGCTAATTTTTGTATTTTTAGTAGAGGTGGGGTTTCACCATTTTGGCCAAGTTGGTCTTGAACTCCTCACCTCAAATGATCCACCCACCTCGGCCTCCCAGAGTCTTGGGATTATAGGCATGAGCCACTACACACAGCCCACATTTTTTACAGCATCCTTTGATGCACAAAAGTTTTAAATTTTGATGAAGTCCAATTTATTATGTTTTTTCTTTTGGTGCCTATGCTTTTGGCATCCAATGATATCCAATAAATGATTGCCAAATTCAATATCAGAAGATTTCCTCTATGTTTTATTCTAAGAGTTTTCTATTTTTAGCTTTTCTATTAGAGCTTTGATTTATTTTATTTTATTTTATTTTATTTTTGAGACACAGTTTTACTCTTGTTGCCCAGGCTGGAGTGCAGTGGTGTGATCTCAGCTCGCTGTAACCTCTGCCTCCCGGGTTCAAATGATTCTTCTGTCTCAGCCTCCCGAGTAGCTGGGATTACAGGCATGTGCCACCATGCCCAACTAATGTTTTGTATTTTTAGTAGAGACAGTGTTTCTCCATGTTGGTCAGGCTGGTCTCGAACTCCTGACTTCAGGTCATCTGTCCACCTCGGCCTCCCAAAGTGCTGGGATTACAGGTGTAAGCCATGGCGCCCAGCCCTTTCTTCCCTATTCTAGACTGGACTTCAGAGTCTTCAGGCTTGTGGTTTAGGTGGGACTGACCCCCCACTCCTCGATCTAAGCTTGGGCCTTAATTGGCTGAAGCTTATCAGCATACTCCTTTTCTCCCCTCCTTGCCCCTTGTGTTGATTGGTTCAAGAATAGACAAATGACTCCCTTCAGGCCAATCTGGGCCAATGAGACCCAGTTCTTAACACTTGATTGGCAGGGTCAGGGGTGGGGAAGAAGTGGGTCATTTTTAGTAAGAAATGAACACTGAGTAGAAGCCCTAAGCTGCTGCCTTCAGCCAAGTAGAGTGCCTTCCTGGGAACAGCCCTACTACCAAGGAAACAGGGCCAGACACAGAGAGAGGAAAACCAGATTCTCTTATAGCCTGTGAGCCCTGGATCCAGCTTTGCCTGAAGGCATTGTCGCTGGACTTAAGTTTCATGAGTCAAAAAGTTCTGGGCCAGGTGTGGTAGCTCACGCCTGTAATCCCAGCACTTTGGGAGGCCAAGGTGGGCAGATCACGAGGTCAGGAGTTTGAGACCAGCCTGACCAACATGGTGAAACCCCATCTCTAGTAAATTCAAAAACTAGTTGGGCATGGTGACACATGCCTGTAATCCCAGCTACTCAGGAGGCTGAGGCAGAAGAATCACTTGAACCTGGAAGGCGGAGGTTGCAGTGAGCTGAGATTGTGCCATTCCACTCCAGCCTGGGCAAAAAGAGTGAAACTCCATCTCAAAAAAAAAAAAAAAAAAGTTCCCTTTTTGCTCTTGCCCATTTGGGTCAGGTTTTCTGTTGCTATAAAGTGCTTTTGCAGATAATTGTTGCTGGAAAGGGGTCTAGATCCAGACCCCTAGAGAGGGTTATTGGATCTTGCACAAGGAAGAATTTGGGGTTAGTCTGTAAAGTGAAAGGAAGTTCATTAAGAAGGTAAAGGAATAAAGAATGGCTGCTCCATAGACAGAATAGCCTCGAAGGCTGCTGCTTGCCCATATTTATGGTTATTCCTTGATGATACCCCAAACAAGGGGTGGATTATTCATGCTTCCCCTTTCTAGACTGTATAGGGTATCTTCCTGATGTTGCCATGGCGTTTGTAAACTGTCACCGCGCTGGTGGGTGTGTAGCAGTGAGGAGGTCACTCTCATCGCCGTCTTGGTTGTGTTGGGTTTGGGCTGGCTTCTTTACTGCAAACTGTCTCATCAGCAAGGTCTTTGTGACCTGTGTCTTGTGCTGACCTCCTATGTCACCCTGTGACTCAGAATGCCTTCATCATCTGGGAATGCAGCCCAGCACGTCTCAGCCTTACTTTACCTAGCCACTGTCCAAGATGGAGTTGCTCTGGTTCAGACAAAGACCCTGACAGAGGCACACACAAGGCATCAGGGAGCCTGAGGGGCCTTCACAGTCTCCCTGGAGCATCTGGGGAGGCTCCCCAGATAACGCTGGGGCAGAATTCTGAAAGAGGAGCAGGGATAATTAGGGAAGGAAGAGCAGTGCTGTCACAGGGAGAATGATTGAGACAAAGTGTCCCTCCTGAGACTCTAGAGGAATTCATTTATCATTTATCAGTAGTGGCCGAAGAGTGCCCTGTGGGTCAGGCCTTTGCTGATGCCAGGTTGGAGGATGAGCTGATCTGGGGGCAGTGCCAATTCAGCCCCCTCTCATGCTCTTGGTGTCATCTTGGAGTCAGGGTCCAAACGTGAGAGGGGGCTGAGTTGGCACTGCCCCCAGATGAGCTCATCCTCCCAACTTCTTTTTTCTGAGACGGAGTCTTGCTCTGTCACCCAGGCTGTAGTGCAGTAGCACAATCTTGGCTCACTGCCACCTCCACTTCCTGGGTTCAGGGTTCAAGCAATTCTCCTGCCTCAGCCTCCAGAGTAGCTGGGATTACAGACACATGCCACCATGCCCAGCTAATTTTTGTACTTTTAGTGGAGACGGGTTTCACCTATTAGCACAGCTGGTCTCAAACTCCTGACCTCAGGTGAGGCCTGCCTCGGACTCCCAAAGTGCTGAGATTATAAATGTGAGCCACCCAACCTGGCCCCTCCTGTCTTATTCTAAGGTGAGGTCCGGGGGATCACCCAGGAGCCCTGGCTGGGAAGCTGAGGTGTGCTGTCTCCTGGGCCAAGTCCTTTCCAGCCACGTCGCTGGGCTTTAGCTGGAAGCAAACCTTCCAGGCCTGAGCTCGAGATAAGGCTGATTTTGTTATTTTTGAGAAAACGCTCCTTTGCCTCATCTCGAGTTCCCATTCTAGAGGGCTCCTTTGCCCTCCCTGCTTTTCAGTGAGTTTGCCTATGTCCACTGCCTTTTTGCTGTCCAGGCCTTATAAAATCCGTCAGCAGGTGGCCGGATTGATTTTTAGTCATGTTTCACCTCTGCGGAATGAGTCTCTCTGGACCCTTTGGAACCGCTCTGAGCATTGGGCATCCAGAGCGTCTTGCGCTGGGTGATTCAGACAGAATTAGGAACAACGCTGGATTTCCTCTGCCTGAGGGGCCTGCAGGGAGCCTTGTCCACACGGCAAGGCAGGGGAGTGTCTTTCTAGGGCCACTCAGGAGGCAAAGGGCCTGACTGCTGCAGGGTCTTTCCGGCTCAGGGCTGAACCTTGCCCTCCGGCCTGTAGACCATCAGAGACAGTTGGTAATGACGGGTGCTTAAATCACCCGCAAGCCACCAGCCCATTTGGAAGATGCTTAAACCTACACATTCCCTTCTCTCTGTTTATTTTCCTTCTGTCCCCCAGCCCGCTGAAGGGCACCCAGTGGCCGGCAAGACCCTGTAACCAGGTTGGTGTTGACAGGTATCTTAGTCTGTGTGGGCTGCTGTAGCAAAATACCATAGACTGAGTGGCTTATAAACAACAGAAACTTAGGCTGGGCGCAGTGGCTCATGCCAGAAATCCCAGCACTTTGGGAGGCTGAGGCAGGCAGATCACAAGGTCAGGAGTTCAAGACCAGCCTGGCCAACATGGTGAAACCCCATCTGTACTAAAAATACAAAAAATTAGCTGGGTATGGTGGTACATTCCTGTAATCCCAGCTACTCAGGAGGCTGAGGCAGGAGAATTGCTTGAACCAGGACACAGGAGGCGGAGGTTGCAGTGAGCTGAAATTGCATTGCTGCACTCCAGCCTGGGCTACAGGGTGAGACTCTGTTTCAACCAAAAAAAAGAAAGAAAGAAAATCCCCAGAAACTCACTGCTCCTGGTTCTAGAGGCTGGGAAGTCCAAGACCAAAGTGTCTGCAGATTCCACGTCTGGTGGGGACCCATTCCTCATCGCCATCTTCTCACTGTAGCCTCACAAGGCAGGATTTCTCTGGGGCCTCTTTTTAATTTTTGATTAATTAATTTATTTACTGAGACAGAGTCTCACTCTGTCACCCAGGCTGGAGTACAGTGGCGTGATCTCAGCTCACTGCAAGCTCTGCCTCCTGGGTTCAAGCGATTCTCATGTGTCAGCCTCCTGAGTAGCTGGGAATACAGGCGTGTGCCACCATATCTGGCTAATTTTAGTAGAGACGGGGTTTCACCATATTTGTCAGGCTGGTCTCAAACTCCTGACCTCAGGTGATCCACCTGCCTTGGCCTCCTAAAGTGCTGTGATTACAGGCGTGAGCCACCTTGCCAGGCTGGAGCCTCTTTTTAGGGGCACAAATCCCATTCATGACAGCTCGATCCTCTTGACCTGATCACTTCCCAAAGGCCCCACCTCCTCACATCATCATCTTGGGAGTCAGTATTTCAACACAGGAGTTTAGGGGAGGCCGGTGTGGTGGCTTATGCCTGTAACCCCAACACTTTGGGAGGAAGAGGTGAGATGATTGCTTGAGCCCAGGAGTTCAAGACCAGCCTGGGCAACATAATGACACCCTGTCTCTGTCAGTTAAAAATAATAATAGGCCAGGCACAGTGGCTCATGCCTGTAATCCCAGCACTTTGGGAGGGTGAGGCGGGCAGATCACCCGAGGTCGGGAGTTTGAAAGCAGCTTGACCAACATGGAGAAACCCCATCTCTACTAAAAATACAAAAAATTAGCTGGGTGTGGTGGCACATGCCTGTAATCCCAGCTACTTGGGAGGCTGAGGCAGGAGAATCGCTTCAACCCAGCAGTTTGCGGTAAGCCAAGATCATGCTATTGCACTCCAGCCTGGGCAACAAGAGTGAAACTCCGTCTCAAAAATAAAAATAATAAAAAGGAATTTTAGGGGAACACAAATGTTCAGTCCATCACAGCCTGTTTCCTTCCAGTGGAGCAGGGCTGAGGACCACAAGGAACAGGAGAAGCTGGATGGTCAGGAGCTGGGGAGAGGCCAACCTCCATGGACTGCCCCCCATTTTCACCTCTTCTTCCACTTCCTGTCCCCAACCTGGGACCCAGCTCTGGGCAAAGGCAACTGGGTCTTACTGTTGTTGCTGGACAGGAATGGGGCTGAGGAGCTGCTCCACTCCCCGGTCTTCATATTTCACCTGGTGGGGGAATAGGAGGGCAGCTAGGTCACCAGGCTGGGTGCATTTCAGAGCCCAGGGAGCAGATGCCATCGTTTTGCCAATGAAGCCCCAGAAGGTAGGGGGCCGTCCCAGACCTCCTCCTTGACCTCCAGTCCTAGAGAGTGTTCCAGAACTTCACCTAGGCCTCTAAACTCTGGGCCCTGTGCCCCCACCTAATTGAGGAGCTATTCCTATATCCTTTTTTTTTTTTTTTGAGACAAAGTCTCACTTTGTTGCCCAGGCTGGAGTTGTGCAGTGGTGCGATCTCGGCTCACAGCAACCTCCACCTCCTGGGTTCACGCTCTGCCTCAGCCTCCTGAGAAGCTGGGATTATAGGCACCTGCCACTATGCCTTGCTAATTTTGTTTTTTGAGATGGAGTCTCACTCTGTCACCAGGCTGGAGCGCAGTGGTGTGATCCCGGCTCACTGCAACTTCTGCTTCCCAGGTTTAAGCAATTCCCCTGCCTCAGCCTCCCGAGTAGCTGGGACTATAGGTGCGTGCCACCACGCCTGGCTAATTTTTTTGTATTTTTAGTAGAGATGGAGTTTTTCTATGTTGTCCAGGCTGGTCTCGAACTCCTGGACTCAAGCAATCTGCCCACCTTGGCCTTCCTGAGTGCTGGGATTACAGGTGTGAGCCACTGCACCACCTAATTTAAAACATTTCGCCTCTCTGTTCCTCAGAGTCCACACAAAGCCACGTCTGACCTCCTGCAGAGGGTCTGTCTTCAAAGGCCAGTCAGGAATCCCGGGCTGAACACAGAGCCCAGGCAGGGCAGGCAGGAGTGAGACACCACCGTCAGCAGAGCAGCCAACGAACGAGTCCGAGGCAGTTAAGAACAAAGGGTACCTGCAAGTGACAGGCGTCCCCCGGTGGCTGCACCCCAGGAAGGGGCTGCCAGGCTCCGTCTGTGGAACCTCAGGAGCCTCGCTGGTGGGTCCCCCAGGCCCTCCTAGAGCTGCTTGGCGGAAGAGGCTATGGGGGTGGAAGGCTGGTAAAGGAGGCTGACTTGCCCACGCTAGTGCTTGGTAGGCCAAAACTGGGATCCCTCTGCCTTCTCTCAGCCCCAGCAAGGTACCCACAAAACTGGCAGAGTAACATGATGGGTCACAGCAGAGCATACATCTCTTTGTAGCTAGATTTCAGGTTTTTTTTTTTTTGAGACTCCATTCTGTTGCCGAGGATGGAGTGCAGTGGTGTGATCTCGGCTCACTGCAACCTCTGCCTCCCAGGTTCAAGCAATTTTCCTGTCTCAGCCTTCCAAATAACTGGGATTACAGGCACCTGCCACCCCACCCCGTCCACCCCCGCCCCCGCGAATTTTTTTTATTTTTAGTAGAGATGGAGTTTCACTATGATGGCCAGGCTGGTCTTGAACTCCTGACCTCTCAGGTGATCCACCTGCCTCGGCCTCTCAGAGTGCTGGGATTACAGGTATAAGCCACTGCATCCGGCAATTTCAGGATTTTTGTACCACATAGTGAGCCCAGCATGCACAGAGAGGCCTGACCTGAAGCCTTTATGGCTGGTCACTAGCTGTGTGACTTGGTCCCCAGCTCTTCAACCTCTTTGGGCCTTGCTGACTAAACCCACAGGATCCTGCAAAGGCTCAGTGAGCTGATGCAGAGGAGGCACTTGGTACCCTGCCTGGCACACAGCCAGGTGCAGGAAGCGGTAGCTGCCATTGCTGCTGCTTGACTTACTAATTACCAAGGCTACTCCAAGTTCAAGTCTAAAAGCAAGAGCCGCTGAAGGACTCTGGAGAAGGCAGCGTGTCCTGCTTTCTCTCCTGGTCTGTTCTGATGCCTCAAGCCTGGCTCCCAACTTAGAACTGTTAGAGCACACAGTGGCTCAGCAGGAAGGGACCTTGAAGCCCCTCGTTGTACAGACGGGGAAACTGAGCCTAGAGAGTGAGAGTGACTACGTCTGTACCAGAGGTTAATGGGCTTGGAGCCCAGGACAGTCGCCTGGGCATTATCAGATTCCATGTGTGGCTGACCTCAAGGATGGACTTTGTGTCAAGGTTGGACTTTGGTCCCACCAAAGAAGGACCAGAGAGGCCAAGTGCACCCACTGAGCGGTGCTGCTGTGGCGTCGCTCTCGGCTGGGCCCAGGGCAGGCAGCAGTGACAAGATACAGCCCTGTCCTCATGGGGTGGGTGCCTGGGCTGGCCCACATGCATAACTCATGTATGGGGGCTGAGACCCTGGGAGAGCTGGGTCAGGACCTACCCCTTGGATCTGTCTGGGGGAGTCCACGTCCCAGCCCTGGCTTGGGAAACCAGCAGCAGGCATCACCCTAATGGGCACTGCTGGCACAGGCCAGAGGGTGGGCAGCTCCCTGGCACCAGAGTGTGGAGGGGCTCCAAGGCCTGGCTCCTCCTCCCAGCTCCTGGTCTGAGCGTCTCTGAGCTCGGCCCTGGGAGAGCCCGCTGCTTGCAGGCTCAACCATGAACCTGGCCCAAGCATCCACCCTACACTGGGAGAAGCAGGCGCCCGTTTGCCTTCTCCCAGCGTAAAATGAGCACATTGGACCTGATGGTCTTTGAAGTGTGCCGCCGAGCTTTGAAGTTTCTCCAATCCCATAATAGATGGGATTATGGGGTGTCTGCCCAGCCCCCCTTTCCCAAGGGTGGACCTCTGGAGTCACAATGACACGATCCACCCTTGATGGCCACAGCTAATTGGACTGTGCCATACACCTGGCTCATGTGGGCAGTTCAGATCCTCTCTTCCAGATTCTGGCGCTGTGACTCACCCGTCAGTCTGGTGGGCATCCAGGCGAGGGCAGAGTTCAGGGAAAGCTATCTGCAGACACCGAAACTGCCCTGACAGCAGGGGTCCTGGGACTTTTCCTCTAGCCTCTTTCCACCATTCATTCCCCACACTTGCAAACAAAGCAACTAAGTTACTTTGAGGCACCCCCCGGTCACCCCCGCCCCCTGCCCACTGGGAGCAGCCTTGGCGGGACTGTCCAGCAAGCTGCCCTTCCTGCCTCCTGTCTGGTGTGGCTCTGTGACCCCTGCATAGCCCATCAGACGTCCTCTCCTGGGACTAATTTTTTTTTTTTGAGACGGAGTCCTGCTCTGTTGCCCAGGCTGGAGTGCAGTGGTGCGATCTTGGCTCACTGCAACCTCTACCTCCCAGGTTCAAGCAACTCCCCTGCCTCTGCCTCCCAAGTAGCTGGGATTACAGGTGCTCACCATCACGCTCAGCTAATTTTAAAATATTTTTAGTAGAGATGGAGTTTCACCATGTTGGCTAGGCTGGTCTCAAACTCCCTACCTCAAGTGATCCACCTGCTGTGGCCTCCCAAAGCATTGGGATTACAGGCATGAGGCACCACACCCAGCCTCCTAGCACTGAATTTTGAGCAAACGACTGCACAAAGGGAGGAGAATGGCCAAGGCTGATGGCTGTGTCCTAAGCTGGCAGCCTGGAGACCTGGAGCCCTTGCTCCTGCCATGTCGACCCCAGATCCTGCAGATTCCCAGGCCATGCCCCTCCTCTGCCCTGAGCACGTCTACATGCACGTTGCCAATTCTGCGGCTGTTAGCCACCTTTGGTCTCTGTTGCAGGCTGCCCTGTGGCCCGGGTGGCTGGAGAGAGGAATCAACTCCTTCCCAGTGACTGTCCTCACTGTGGGTGCCCTGGCAGGCTCTCCCGCCTTCTACTAAGTGCCTCTTTTTGCTTCATTGGCTTGGGAGCTTCTAGCTTTGCAAACAAAGATTCTCTGACCTTCCTTCTGACACAGCTGAAAACTGTGAGTGAGGAAATGACAGACAAGTGCTGGGGAACACACAGCCGGCCTCCCTGGCCCCCGGTGCCCCATGCTGAGATACCAGGAGGCCACGGCCAGCTGCCCAGAGTGAGAAGAGCCTCGCTTGGGCCCTCCGCGATGCCTTGATCCTCACTGGGGAAGGTGAAGTTCAGAGAGGGCATGTCTTTCCCAGGCAGCAAGAAGCGTCGAGGACTGGAACACACTGCCTGATGGCTCCCTGGCAAGAGAGCAGAGAGGTCCCTTCTCACATGCAGGTACCTAAGAAAACCGAGGAGGGGCTGGGCGCGGTGCCTCACACCTGTAATCCCAGCACTTTGGGAGGCTGAGGTGGGTGGATCACCTGAGGTCAGGAGTTCGAGACCAGCTTGGCCAACATGGGGAAACCCTGTCTCTACTAAAAATACAAAAGTTAGCTGGGCATGGAAGTGCACGCCTGTAATCCCAGCTACTTGACACAGGCCATGCGGGGGGTGGAGGGCTGAGGGCTGTGGTTAGCCCTCTCCAGTAGGAGGACGTGAGCCAGGCCTGTCCAGTAGGGCTTCTGCATCCTTTTCTGGAACAAGGACCAGGGAGATACCTGTTTCATGCCCTGGAGGTCATGATAGCACCTATCAGCGTTAAATGCCATCTGGTTCAGCTGGGCATGGTGGCTCACACTTGTAATCCCAGCTCTTTGGGAGGCTGAGGCGGGTGGATCACCTGAGGTCAGAAGTTCAAGACCAGCCTGACCAACATGGAGAAACCTAAAAATACAAAATTAGCCAGGTGTGGTGGTACATGCCTGTAGTACCAGCTACTTGGGAGGCTGAGGCAGGAGAATCGCTTGAACCCGAGAGGCAGAGGGTGCAGTGAGCCGAGATTGCGCCATTGCAGTCCAGCCTGGGCAACAAGAGTGAAACTCCGTCTCAAAGAAGAAAAAAATGCCATCTGGTCCTCACCTCGCAAGGAGCCCCGTCCCCTGGTTCATGGGCTTGGGGGTGCCCCCTAGGTCAGGGTGTCCCCAGTGTAGGGTTGGCACCCCCGATGACCTAGGATACAGTGGCGTCAGGGATCACACAGCCTCACGCCACACAAGGTTGAACCACTGAACTCCAGCCTGGGTGACAGAACAAGATGCTGTCTAAAAAAAAAAACAAAAAGCTGAGGAGGGAGGCCTTTGCCCAGTCCAGATGGGCTTTGCATCTGTCTCTCAACAAGCAGGCTGTGTGTTCATTCACAAATGCACTAGGCTAGCGGCTCTATGTAATGACTGCATCTCCCATGCAGGAGAGGCCAGCTTCAAGGTCCACAAACAGCCTGTGAGGTAGCAGGTACCCAGGGCACCTCCATCCCCACTTACCCAGGAGGATACCAAGGCTCAGAGACCACACGCCTGGCCCTAGCCCCAGCCCCAGCCCCCACAGCAAGGGCTAGCACTCAGACTGCTTGGGGGCCTTGCCAAGGGAAGGTTAGTGACATTTTTTTTTTTTTGGTCAATAATTCGTATAATAATAATATTGCTAAAACAAATATATTGGCCAGGCGAGGTGGCTCACGCCTGTAATCCCAGCACTTTGGGAGGCCGAGGAGGGCGGACCACGAGGTCAGGAGATCGAGACCATTCTGGCTAACATGGTGAAACCCCGTCTCTACTAAAAATGAAAAAAATTAGCTGGGCATGGTGGCGGGTGCCTGCAGTCCCAGCTACTTGGGAGGCTGAGGCAGAAGAATCACTTGAACCTGGGAGGTGGAGGTTGCAGTGAGCCGAAATTGCATCACTGCACTCTAGCCTGGGTGGCAGAGTGACACTCGTTCTAAAAAAAAAAAAAAAAAAAAAAACCAAATATATTATTGTCAGTTATAATAACAGCCAGGTTTCACTGAATAGTGCTAAGTAGTCTACACACATCACTTAATTCTCATAACAACCCTGAGGGGAGGTGGTATTTTTATTATCCCCACTTTCTAGATGAGAAAACTGAGGCTTTAAGAGTTTAAGCAACTAACCTAAGTCCACACAACCAGTAAGTGCAGTCTGGCTCCAGGGCCTGTGCTAACTAACCACTGTTCCACCACGTTTTTCTCTTGCACAATAAAAAAACAGGGACTGACCAGAGGACCCAGTGAGAGGGTGACCACCATGGCGGACAGCTCTGAGTTGCAGGGATGAGCACCTCCTGGTCCTGTCTGAACACAGCCTTGCAAATTGCCATTTGACGAGTGGGGAGTGCTGTGCCCAGGTGAAGTGCAGCCAGCCACGTGGTAGGCGAGGTGGGCAGGAGAGACTGTAGGAGTCTTCCTAAGGGAGCATGGAGGCACCTGTGCCCCAGCTGACTCTGCCTCCCCAGTGCCTATGATTGATGGCTTAAGGGGTCGAGCCACTCTCTCGAGTCTGTTTTGCCTCCCATTCCTCCTGACATAATGGTCCAGCAGCCACTACCCACAGGCTGGAGTTGGTGGCCTGCTAAAGAGGATGGTGGGGATAAGGGAAAACCGCTCAGCTGGAGCAGGTACATGGTGACTGAGCTCCCGCTGTGGGCCGACCATCTGCTGATGTGATGTCAGATGTTGAAGGAGCTGGTTGCTGGGTGGGCCCTCTCCAGCACTGCCCACCCTGTGAATTTGAGCACTGTATTTTTTTTTTTTTTTAAGATGGAGTCTCGCTCTGTCACCCAGGCTGGAGTGCAATGGTGCGATCTCGGCTCACGGCAACCTCCACCTCCCGTGTTCAAGTGATTCTCCTGCCTCAGCCTCCCAAGCTGGTATTTTTGGTAGAGATGGAGTTTCACCATATTGGCCAGGCTGGTCTCGAACTCCTGACCTTGTGATCTGCCTGCCTCAGCCTCTCAAAGTGCTAGGATTCCAGGCTTGAGCCACCATGCCCAGCCTCAGCACCGTATTAGTCTGTTCTCATGCTTCTGATGAAGACGTACCTGAGACTGGGTAATTTATGGAGGAAAGAGGTTTAATGGACTCAGTTTCATGTGGCTGGGGAGGCCTCACAATCATGATAGATGGCCAAAGGCACGTCTTACATGGCGTCAGCAAAGCGAGAATGAGATCCAAGTGAAAAGGGAAACCCCTCATAAAAACATCAGATCTCGTGAGACTTACTACCACGAGAACAGTATGGGGAAACCGCCCCCATGAGTCGATTACCTCCCAGCAGGTCCCTCCCACAACATGTGGGAATTATGGGAACTACAGTTCACGATGCGATTTGGGTGGGGATACAGCCAAACCATATCAGGTACATTCCACAGCAGCTACTAAAGGCTGGCTGCTTCACTGCCTCCACCTGAGCCTCCTGCCAGGGTTTAGTGTCACTCCACTCACCTACAGGAAATCCGCTCTTCACTAACCCCACTTCTTCTCCCAGGGGAGTAGGGACTCATGTAACAATGGGCTTCTCATGATTCTTCTTGTGTTTTTTAGAGTTGGGAGCTCTCTCTGTCATCCAGGCTAGAGTTCAGCAATGTGATCACAGCTCATGGCAGCCTCGAACTCCCAAGTTCAAGCAATCCTCCCGTCTCAGTCTCCTGAATAGCTAGGACTACAGGCACGCCACCAAGCCTGGCTAATTTTTAAAAACTATTCAGAGATGGGGTTTTGTGCTGTGACCCAGACTGGAGGGCAGTGGTGCAGTCATGGCTCACTGCAGCCTCAAACTTCTGGCCTCAAGTGATCCTCCTGGCTCAGCCTCCTGAGTCATTACTGGGATGATAGGTGTGAGCTACTGTGCCTGGCTCTCCTTATGGTTATTTATTCCGTAGGACGTTGGTTCTTCAGCATGCTAAAAGGAGTTTTAAAAGAATGTCCTACCTGAGTAAGTGTGAAAAATGCTTCATTAAATAACGCAGATTTCTTTCCTACAGGAATTCTCAGAGCATTTACTATGCTAATGTGCAATGTGATGGTCAAAAGGGTGCTTATAGTATGGGATGATTCCTAAAAACATTTGACAAAGGAATTTGTTTCCCCACAGGACATGTATGCCATAGAAACTGGTTTTTCTTCCAAAGATACAGGATTATATACTTTTGACAATCTTTCTTTTAGATTTGGAGAACAAAATATAATCTAAAACTATTTATTAATAAATACAGTATTGGCCAAGTGCAGTGGCTCATGCCTGTAATCCCAGCACTTTGGGAAGCTGAGGTGGGGGATCACTTGAGGTCAGGAGTTCAAAGCCAGCCTGGCCAACATGATGAAACCCTGTGTCTACTAAAAATACAAAAATTAGCAGGGCATGGTGGCAAGTGCCTGTAATCCCAACTACTGGGGAGGCTGAGGAAGGAGAATGACTTGAACTTGGGAGGCAGAGGTTGCAGTGAGCCGAGACTGCGCTATTGCACTCTAGCCTGGGCAACAAGAATGAGACCCTGTCTCAAAAAAAAAAAAAAAAAAAAAAAGAGGGAGAGAGAGAGAAAATAAAACCTAAGCACATCTGAATTGTTTTTGTTTCTTGAGTCAGGGTTTTCCTCTTTTTGCCCAGGCTAGAGTCAAATGGTGCAATCTTGGCTCACGGCAACCTCTCCCTCCCATATTCAAGCGATTCTCTTGCCTCAGCCTCCTGAGTAGCTGGGATCATGGGCGTGCGTCACCATACCCAGATAATTTTGTATTTTTATAGTATTTTTTAATAGTATTTTGTATTTTTATATTTTTAAATAATTTTGTATTTTATAGTAGAGAAGGGATTTCACCATGTTGGCCAGGCTGGTCTCGAACTCCTGACCTCAGGTGATCTGCTCCACCGCCCCTGGCATCCCAAAGTGCTGGGACTACAGGCGTGAGCCACCAGGCCTGGTATTTTTATTTTTTGAGACAGAGTCTCACTCTGTTGCCCAGGCTGGAGTGCAGTGGCGAGATCTTGGCTCACTGCAACCTCTGCCTCCCAGGCTCAAGCCGTTCTCCTGCCTCAGCCTCCCAAGTACCTGGGATTACAGGCACATGCTGCTACCACTGGATACTTTTTGTATTTTTAGTAAAGATGGGGTTTCTCCATGTTGGCCAGGCTGGTCTTGAACTCCTGACCTCAGGTGATCACCCTGTCTCAGCCTTCCAAAGTGCACATCTGAAATTTTAAACTTCCTAGTTGGCACATTGGCAAACAATTTAAAAAGGTGAAATTAATTTTAATGCTGTACATTTAACCCACATTTATCAATTCAATATATAATCAAAATAAAAATATATGAATTAGGTGTTTTTTATTATTTCCCAGGTACACGAACCTTTGGGGTTGTATGTATTTTGCCCTCACTGTGCATCTCAGTTTGGACCAGCCACGTTTTCGGTGCTCAGTGGCCACGTGTGGCTGGGGATCCTCCCTGTTGGCCATCACAGGTCTAGGCGTTTGCTACAATAAGGGCGGAGACATCCGTGAGGTTTTGGATGGCATGGTTTGGTTCGTTAGAGGAACGGAGATGAGGCAGGTAGGGCCTTGTAAGTCTCGTAGAGGCTTTCCTGAGAGCACAGAGAAGCCTCGCTGGTGGGGATCAATGCAGAAGATTTTTTCTTTCTCTTTTTTTTTTTTTTTTTTTTTGAGACGGAGTTTCACTCTTGTTGCCCAGGCTTGAGTGCAATGGTGCGATCTTGGCTCACTGCAACCTCTACCTCCTCCCGGGTTCAAAGCGATTCTCCTGCCTCAGCCTCCCGAGTAGCTGGGATTACAGGCATGTGCCACCACGCCTGGCTAATTGTTTTGTATTTTTAGTAGAGACAGGGTTTCTCCATGTTGGTCAGGCTGGTCTCTAACTCCTGACTTCAGGTGATCCACCCGCTTCAGCCTTCCAAAGTGCTGGGATTACAGGCATGAGCCACCACACCTGGCCAGAAGATTCGAACTAGAAAGTCTCACTCTGGCTGTGGTATGGGGATTTGAGAAGGAGCATGAAAGATGCTTCGGAAATTGCTTTGATGGCTTGGAGAGAGGGTGGTGACTGGATTCCACTGAGTGTGGTGGAGGGGCAGAAAACTGTCCAGGCTTGAGGGCCCTTTAAGAAGTGAAACCAACAGACGAGATGTGGTTGATGGCATACAGAGGACTGGATTCTGGGCAGCAGGAAGGGTCCGGGATGTTTCAGACTCTGGTTGGAGCCTGTGGTTGTTGGGGGGACCATTTGTAAGGGAAGAAGGATCTTTGTTTTGGGGACTGGACTGTGGTGAGTGATGTTTAGGATCTGTTGAGTCTGAGGTGACTGTGTGACACAGGAATGGGTACTCCCAGTAATGCACCCACTTATAGGTCCACAGACTAAGCCCTGGGAAGGGAGATGGACCAGGGCTGTGCATCTGCAGGGGAGGAAACTGGAGCTTGAGAGTATAGTGGCCGAGTGGAGCATATGATCCAGTTTGCCCAGCGCTGTGTTTAAGTTTTTTTCCCACGGACTTTCTGGAAGAGCAACTGAGCAAGCTTCTCTAACCCTAACCCTAACCCTAACCCTAACCCTAACCCTAACCCTAACCCTATGCCTAACTCTCACCCTCACCTAACCCTAACCTGAGCCTAAGCAAAACCTTAACCCTAACCCTATGCCTAACCCTCACCTTCACCCTCACCCTCAGAGTCACTCTTCCAGCTGAGCCTATGAAACCGTAGAAGGGACCCTTTTTGCTGAAAGGCAAGAGGGAGGGTTAGAGGCTGGGTTAAAATGCAGATTGCCAGGCTATACTCCCTCATTCACATTCATCATGTCTGAAGTGGAAGCTGGGGGTCTGGGTAATGGACATGACCCCTGGCGGAGTCTCAGTGATTCTGGAAGGCTCTGCCTTGGGATATCTACAGATAAGTGAAAGAATTTGACAAAATACTGTGCTTATTCAAAAGCAATGTGTGAGCTGGATGTGGTGGCACACGTCTATAATCCCATCATTTTGGGAGGCCAAGGTGGGAGGATCACTTGAGCCTAGGAGTTCAAGACCAGCCTGGGCAACATAGTGACACCCCATCCATATAAAAAATGTTATAAATAGCTGGGTGTGGTGGTGTGTGCCTGTAGTCCTGCTACTAGGGAAGCTGAGGCAGGAAGATCACCTGAGCCTGGGAGGTCAAGGCTGCCATGACCTGTGATTGTGCCACTGTACTCCAGCCTTGGTGACAGTGAGACCCTGTCTCAAAAACAGACAAAAAGCCCAAAACAAAGACACTAAAGTAGTGTGTCTAATTGTAGAAAATAATTTGTATAAAATACAGATGAGGCCGAGCATGATGGCTCATGCCTGTAATCCCAGCACTTTGGAGGCCAAGGCGGGTGAATCTCCTGAGGTCAGGAGTTCGAGACCAGCCTGGCCAATGTGGTGAAATCCCATGTCTACTAAAAATACAAAAAATTGGCTGGGCACAGTAACTCACACCTGTAATCCCAGCAATTTGGGAGGCTGAGATGTGCAAATCACCTGAGGTCAGGAATTCAAGACCAGCCTGGCCAATGTGGTGAAACCCTGTCTCTACTAAAAATACAAAAATTAGCTGGGCATGGTGGCAGGCGCCTGTAGTCCCAGCTACTTCGGAGGCTGAGGCAGTAGAATCGCTTAAACCTGGGAGGTGGAGGTTGCAGTGAGCTGAGATTGTGCCGTTGTAATCCAGTCTGGATGCCAAGAGCAAAACTCTGTCTCAAAAAAAAAAAAGAGAGAGAAAGAAAAAAATACAAAAAAATTAGCTGGATGTGGTGGCAGGTGCCTGTAATGCCAGCTACTTGTGAGGCAGAGGCAGGAGAATTGCTTGAACCCAGGAGGCAGAGGTTGTAGTGAGCCAAGATCGCACCATCACACTCCAGCCTGGGCAACAGAGTGAGACTCCATCTCAAAGAAAATAATAATAATAAAATAAAATAAAAGATGAGATTCTGAAATTAGTGGTGATGTTTACACAACATAGCAAATACACTAAAATGGCTGAATTGTGTGCTAATTTAAAATGATGAATTTTATGTCAATTATATCTCAAACTTCAGACATCAGGTGATCCACCTGCCTCAGCCTCCCAAAGTGCTGGGATTACAAACAAGAGCCACCGCACCTGGCCAAATTAGATGCCTAACTAATTTTTGTATTTTTAGTAGAGACGGGGTTTCACCATGTTGGCCAGGGCTGGTCTTGAACTCCTGACCTCAAGTGATCCACACACCTCAGCTTCCCAAAGTGTTGGGATTACAGGCATGAGCCATCACGCCCGGTTTATGTGAATTATATCACAAGAAAAAAAAATGCAAGGAAAAAATGCAGATGAGAGAAAAAAACTAAAGTGACTTGTAATCTACCTACACTGAAAACCGATAGGACTCCCTGGAAGTCTGTCCTTCAGACAGCTTCCTACATGGGTGTGGAGATTTATTTTCATTATTCTATATACAGTGGTTTATAACCTGGGTTTAAAAAAATTATTTAATTTTATTTATTTATTGTTTTCGAGATGGAGTCTCACTGTGTTGCTCAGGCTGGAGTGCAGTGATGCAATCTCAGCTCACTGCAACCTCTGCCTCCTGGGTTCAAGCAATTCTCATGTCTCATGCCACCTGAGTAGCTGGGAGAACAAGTGTGCGCTACCACACCCAGCTAATTTTGTATTTTTAGTAGAGACGGGGTTTCATAAGTTGACCAGGCTGATGTCTAACTCCTGGCCTCAGGGGCTCTGCCCACCTTGGCCTCCCAAAGTGCTGAGATTACAGGTGTGCGTCACCTCAATGGACCTGCTTTTTTTTTTTAAACATAGAACTCAACATCCCCCCTTGGGTGTTTCACAGACATCTCAGGTCTATCTCTGAGATCATCATTCCCTCTTTGAACCTGGTCCTTCTCTGGTGACCCCATGTTGAGCAAGGCATCCATCCCTCAGGTGCTCCTGGACATCACCAGGGAGCCACCCTGACCCTTTCTCCCCTGTGGGGCTGTTCTCCCCAGCCCGGAGATCCACAGTCATGCCTTCCTCTCTTGTCCCTCCAACCCACATCTAATCAATGGCCACTCAATTTCCCAGGTCCTTGATGGTGTCTCTGCCTTCAGCCTGCCTGCTCCAATCTGCACAGCAGCCAGAAGGATCCTTTAACCTGTGAATTGGCTGTGACACCCCAACTGGAAGACGGGCTGCACTGGTTTGTTTTGTTTGTTTGTTTTTTTGAGACAGAGTTTCGCTCTGTTGCCCAGGCTGGAGTGCAGAGCTGTGATCTTGGCTCACTGCAACCTCCACCTCCCAGGTTCAAGTGATTCTCCTACCTCAGCCTCCTGAGTAGCTGGGATTACACACGTGCACCATCACGTCCAGCTAATTTTTGGATTTTTAGTAGAGACCATGTTGGCCAAGCTGGTCTTGAACTCCCGACCTCAGGTGATCTGCCTGCCTTGGCCTCCCAAAGTGCTGGGATTACAGGTGTGAGCCACCGAGCCTGGCCTGGGCTGCATGTTTTTTTCACTTAAACATCAATGTCCTGTAGCAGAAAGACCTAGATCCTCTGCTCCTCGGATTGTGACTGGGGGATCAAGGAGCAAATCCGAGCCCTTCATCCAGTGGCTCAAGCTCAAGCGTTTTCAGCTGATGTGGGCAGGGACCTTTTCGGCTGAAAACCAGGTCAGGAAGAGGGATGGCTGGTCCCAAGACCCAGCACTTTCTCACATGCTGTCCCCACACCATGGGGGTCCAAAACACTCTGCCCACCCTTCCCCCACGCAGTCCCAGACTTCTCCCTCCTTCAGAAAACACGTTCTCCCCCTGGCTTCCAGGACTACCTCCTGGGGGTCTTCCCACCTCACCGCCGGCACCTCTGCTGTCTCCCGGACCTGACCTTCTTGGCCAACGCTCTCTCACTCAGTGACCTTGTGGTGTCTCGGCCATCTCTGCCAGGATGGCTCCCAGAGTATACCTGCAGCCTGGACCTATCTCTGAACTCCAGATGCCTGTGCCACCTGCTTCCTCCCGTCTCCACTTGGACGTCTAGTAAGCATTTCACACTTCACCTGTCTGCAGTAAGATTCCAGCTCTTCCTGCCTCCAAACCTATCTACTCCCCATCTTAGCAAATAGAAACCCCACTCTTCCATATGCGCCGCTCAGAAACCCTGGCTTTGTCCTCGAGTGCCCTCTCTCTCTCACACCTTCCAGCCCCCATGTCACTCCTGCCTCTAAGCATACTCCATCCACTCCTGCCTTCCCCTGAAGCCCTTGCCCAGGCTGAGCCCCAGGCCCCAGGAAGTCTCCAGATGGGGATGGACTTGCTGGCCTGGAGGACCTCATTCTGCAGAGGAGATGGGATGGGCCCCAGCTGGAGGGATCTGGTGTAGACTTGGGAGCAGCATGCCCTAACCTTGAGGACCAACTCAGAGTGGACGGCAGTGAGAGGATCCTGCTCTCACTACCCTCAAAATGTCACTGAATCTAGCCAGTTCCCTCCGTATCCTCCACAGCCACACTATACCTGGCCACCACCACCTCCTGGCTGATGACACAGTGACCTCCAATGGGTCCCCATTCCTACCTGTCTGTGTCTGAAGTCAGTTCTCCCTGCAGCCGCCGCGAGGGGGATCTAAGCACATTAGATCCCTTGAATCAGGAGTCTGACCTTGCTTCCCAACTCTGCACCTTGCTCTCTAAAGCCCGCCTCAGTGTACCCCTGCTAGGCCACACAGGAGGCTGCACACAGGCCAGCTGGGCTCCACCTGGGCTCTGCCACAGGGCCCGACAATGCTCCCCCTCCACAATCAGTGAGGCTCCTTCTCCAAAAAAAATCACACATCTCCTGCCCTCAGCCCTTCCCATTTTCCTCCCTGCCTCATGTTTCTTCTTTCACCTGTGCGATGCATTCTCCTCGAGGCATGTTGATGGTTTCTATGCTGCAGCACTTTCGTGTGTTGGTTATTGTTTATGGCACTCTCCCCTCACTAAATTGTGAGGTCCGTGCTGGCAGGGATCTGGTCTATGTCTCCAGAGCCCGGCACATAGTAGGTGCTTAGTAAACGTGCCTTGGAGGATGGGATGGATCTGTGAAGTCCCTGAGTTCCCTGGCAAGTGTTCCCATGTATGTTCTCCCACCGTCTCCATTCCTCGAGTGGTGTTTGCTGCCAATGTGATTCTGTGGTCACTGTGCAGCAAGTTGAGTCAGATCCATGAGCTCCCAGGTCGGTCTCAGTGCCCAGTACGGCGCCTGGCACAGGGGCAGTGAGCAAGAAATACTGTGAGTGTGAGTGTGTGAGAGTGTTAGTGTGTGTGTGTATGTGTTGAGACAGGGTCTCATCACCCAGGCTGGAGTGCAGTGGTGCAAACAGGGCTGACTTCAGCCTCCACCTCCTGGGCTCAAGCATTCCTCCTGTCTCAAGTAGCTGAGAGTCTTTCGAGTAGCTGAGACTACAGGCATATGCCACCATATCTGGCCCTCCCTCCCTTCCTTCCTTTCTTCCTTCTTTCCTTCCCTCCCTCCTTCCTTCTTTCCTCTTTTTTTCTCTTTTCTTTTCTCTTGTGTGTGTGTGTGAGAGAGAGAGAGAGTCAGGGTCTCTCTCTGTTACCCAGACTGGAATGCAGTGTCACAATGACAGCTCACTGGCAGCCTCGACCTTCAGGGTTCGAGCCATCTGCCCACCTCAGCCACCCCAGTAGCTGGGGCCTAGGCATGTGTCACCAAGCCCAGCGAACTTTTAACATTTTACTGTAGAGATGAGGTCTCCCTGTGTTGCCCAGGCTGGTCTCCAACTCCGAGCTCAAGTAATCCTCCTGCCTCAGCCTCTCCAAGTGCTGGGATTACGGGCATGAGCCACCGCACCCCGCCTGAGCACCTGGGTTTCTATAGGGCTTTAACTGCTACCACAGTCATCCCGCCAGGCCCTGGTCCTCATGCGGGCTCCACCTCTTCCCAGGCAGGATGCTCAGCACAGTCTGGTCAACTCTGAGCCCCCCACTGTGGGCCCCTCACTCTGAGCTGGTCCTCAAGGTTGGGACATTCTGCTCTCAAGTCTACACCAGATCCTCCAACTGTGCCCACTTCCTCTGCAGAGTCAGCTTCCCAAGCCAGCAAGTCCATCCCCATCTGAAGACTTCCTGGGGCCCGGGGCTCAGCCTAGGCAGGGGCTTCAGGGGAAAGCAGGAGTGCATGGAGAATGCTCAGAGGCAGGAGAGATATTGGGGGCTGGCAGGCACTCGGCCCGCCTCAGGGTTCCTCTGAGCTTTCTAGACCTCCCGAGGTTAGAACACTGTGGGAAGAAGGGAGGAAAAGAGACCTGGGTCCTGCGTCATCCCTGCGGCCCCGGCGGAGGGCCGCCTCATCCTCCCTGCTGGCTCCCTACCCCAGGGCTGCAGCACGGCCTGTCGTTCCCTCCTCAGTCCTTCACTCATTCACAGACATTTGCTGGGTAATTAGGACACCTCAGGGGCCTCCTAGGTGCTGGAGATGCCTCTGCCCTCTGGGAGGGTGTTCTCCCAAGGAAGAGACAAACGACGCAGAAAACAGGTGACGTTTGTGCTGGATGCGAAGGACAGAAACTAAAGCTGGAAAGGAGGATGGAAGAGGTCTGAAGACGTGCTGGCATTTTGGATGAGGTGGTCGGGAAGTCCGAGCTGGACTTACCCCCTGGACCCACCCCCCACGCCAATCCACGGGCCTCTGTCCATCCAGGTGGATGGAGCCTGTCACCCCAGCCTCAGCTCAGAGAAACAGCTCTGAACAGCTCTGACCTATCACTCCCTGCTGAAGTCCCTTCGGGGCGCTGGTGGGCAGGCGCCCAGCTGGTTGGCGAGGGGCCTCTCCAGGCCTGCCCCGTGAGCCCTGCCCTTCTCCCAGGTCCTCTGCGCCTGTAACCGAGGGCAAGCTGGGGAGCTCTTCCTCGGGCGTGCAGGCCTCCCCGCCTCTCCAGGTCGCCGAGGCCAGAACACTTCTCCATCCACCCCGCTTCCTGACCCTGGGCTTGGAGGTCACCTTCCCCCAGGCCGAGAGTAGGCGTCCCCACCGCAATCTGCGGCATTCCGCACAGCCCTGCTCGCCCTGCGAGGGCCAGGGCGCTCTTGTTCCGTAGGCCTCCGTGTCCCCGGCCCCCTACGAATCCGTGTCGAATGAATGAATGCCTTATTCGCTTCCGATCTTCCGGGCTCTCCCCGCCGCGGCGGGGTCCGGAGCGCCCGGGCTGGATTTGGGGAGGGGGTAGTGGGGGTGGCCGTCCCCCCACACCAGGGCCGTGATAAGCCGAGGGGACGCCCCTTTGGCGGGCTGAGGGGGCTGGGGTCCCGCCGGCGGAGGCCGCGGCCGGGCGGGTGCAGGGCGGGAGGTGGCGCCGGGCGCTGAGTGGCGGCTCCGGGTCCACCCCTGGCGCGCGGGTGCGGGCGGGAGGCGGGAGGCGGGAGGCGGGGAGCGCAGGGGCGGCGGCGGGCGGGAGGCAGCAGCGAGCATGTGCCGCGGAGCCCAGTAACCAGGGACGACCGCGGCCACACCGCGCCGGCGCCGGCGCCCAGCCCAGGCAGCCCCGCGCCGCGGCGCCCGGACCGCCCGGGCCTGCCTAGTGGCCGCCCCACGCCCCAGGCGCCCCGGCGCCGACAGCCGCGCAGCGCAGCGCGGGCGCCGCAGACAAAGGCGCGGCCCCGGCCCGGTCCGCCCGGCCCAGCCGCTCCCGCTGGGAGCCCCGACCGGGTCCGGCCCGGGGGGCGGGGGCCGCGGCAGCCGAGGATGGGGAAGTCCAACAGCAAGTTGAAGCCCGAAGTTGTGGAGGAGCTGACCAGGAAGACCTACTGTGAGTGCGCCCTGCCCCCGCCCGCGCCCCTCGGTCGCCCCCACCTCCGCCGCCCTCACCCCGGGACCCGCGCGCTACCCGCTCCGCGCCGCCCCCTCCGCTCAGTCCTCCCCGCCTGGCCTCCGCCGCGGACCCCTTGGAGGCTCCACGGCCGCGCCCCTGCCCCGCGCCCGGCCCCATTGTTCTGGCACCCCCAGCCGGGGAGCGCGCGCCGATCGGCGTTCGCGGCGCCACCCCTAGGTCCGGAGGGGCAGCCCCAGCCCCCCTGCAGCCCCATCTCCGCACAGCTGTCCTGACGGGCAGGGGGCGTGCGAGGGCGGGGCGGTGGTCCCGGGAGGGGGCGCCGGGCTGCGCGGAGCCGACTGGCAGGCGCGCGCAGGGCTGGTGATTCATGCATCACGATGCCGCCGCCGCCGCCGCTGCGAGATTGGCCTGTCGCCCCCTCCCTGGCCCGATCATGTGTGGAGGGGTGGGTGGCGAGACTTGGCCCAGAGCTCGTCGCGCAGTGACGGCGGCGAAGGGTCCCCGGCACCCTCTGGGTTGCAGCACTTACAGGCAGGGTTCTTCCCTGGCCGCATCTCTGTCTGCCAGACTGGGAAATGGGTTTATACAGCCCGGGCTATCTGGGTGGGCTGCGTGTGTTCATTAGTTGTCCGGGGCAGCCCCGAGGAGGAGGGCCTGTCCTTTTTGGACATCTCCAGATCAGTCTCAATGTGTCTCCTTCCACTTGCCCAACTTCACAACTCTGCAGTCCCCTTGCAGCCCCAATTTCTTCATACCAGGCTTTCCCCTTCCCTGCAGCCTCTCTAGAGGTGCGCCAGCATGCTAGGGGTTAATGGCACTGGGTCCAGACCACCCTTTCTTTGGGGGTGGCGAGAGGGAAGGCATCAGGGTCCAAAAGGACCTCCGCCAAGGTGTTTGACTCGGAAGGGGACAGTGGCTCTGGGCTTGGGTTGGAATTCAAAACCCATCTCCGGACAGCTTTGTGGGCCCAGGCTCTCTGCACCACCCCTGGAGGCAGCAGCTTGACCGTCAGCCCCTTGTGTTGATGGAGGCTGGGGAGGCAGCTCCGGGTGGTGCATTGCACAACCTCTGCTCCCCGCTTTCCCCCACTCTATCGGTCTTCTGGGCACGTTTGCAGCTCTGTCCAAGCCCACGCTTCAGCTCCATGCCCCTCACCCCACGTGATTGGAACAAAGGGGGCTTTCCTGAGCGGGTGCCAGTCGGCTGCGAGGTGCCAGCCCTTCTCCTGTGGAATCCTGCGGCACGCAGCTCACATCCCAGGAGCTGCTCCTGGAAGGTGTGAAGCCCCCCGGCCCAGGGGCTGCTCTCATCCCCTCTCCAAGGTGGGTGGGTGGGTGGCCCATTCCAGTCTGGCTGCTGTTGTGTGAGAATAGCTGGGTCCTCCTTCAAACTAAGTCCAGATGTGGCCCGCCGCCAGCAGGTGGGACTTCCTGGGTCCCTGTGCTGGGGGAGGCTGAGAACTCAGCTTCATTGGGAGTGGTGGCCATGGGCTACCCGGGATGCCTCCATCATGGTGGGAAAGGGGAGTGAAGCTAGGTTTCCTGCTCATTGAGCACGTCATGTGCCAAGCTCTTGGCATCGTTAGCACCTCGACTCCGCCACAACAGCTCTACCAGGCTGCATGCTGCTACGATCTCCATTTACAGATGGGTAAACTAAGGCTCAGAGGGACAAAGTGGCACGCCTGTGATCCAACAGCTAGTGACCAGGCAGTGTCAGGACTCAAATTCTGATCTGTCCTGCTTCAAGGCTAGTGAGAGACCTCAGAGCTCATGCCAAGAGCTCTTCTGGGCCGGGAGCAGTGGCTCACGCCTGTAATCCCAGCACTTTGGGAGGCCGAGGCAGGAGGATCACCTGAGGTCAGGAGTTCGAGACCAGCCTGACCAACATGGAGAAACCTTGTCTCTACTAAAAATACAAAATTAGCCGGGCATGATGGCAGATGCCTGTAATCCCAGCTACTTGGGAGGCTGAGGCAGGAGAATCGATTGAACCTGGAGGTGGAGGTTGCAGTGAGCCGAGATTGTGCCATTGCACTCCAGCCTGGGCAACAAGAGCAAGACTCTGTCCCCCCCCCCAAAAAAAGGCTGTTCTGGGTGTCTGTTTCTGGCTTTTGCTAGAAACTCATGATGGTGGATGCTAAATGAGAAGGGCCTGGGGTGATCATCCTGTCCGGCCCCCTCCTCCAGGCAGATCTGTCAACTTAGAGAAGTTGAGTCAACAAAGCTTTGTTAGGAGCTGGCCCTTGTGGTGCTGGGCTGGGCTATTTTTAAAGGCCTTCGGAGACGTGGAACAGTTTTGGGCAGGGAGAGGGTTGGCCTGGGTACTTTTCCTCTGTAGAAGGCCTTATTAGGGGTGGGCCGCTGGAGGTGGCAGTGGGTTCATTGGCCTCCTGTCCACCTCCCGTGCTGACGTCAGCTCCCTCAATGCAGGCCCTTGTGTATGGCACTCACAGCTGTGCTCCCCCCATGTGTTGGTCTTTGGTAGGTCCACAGAATGAAAAGTCTCCCAACAGGACAAGCAGAGAAAGCCTCCAGCTTGTTCTCCGGCCCCCAGATGGGCTTCCTTCTGATGGGGAGTGGAGCCATCTGCTCTTTGTTCTGGGGGATTCTGTGTATGGGATCAAGAAGAGCTCCCCAGGAAGGACTCTCAAATGTCAGAATCTCCTGGTTGATTAACACACACGAAGGTGCCTGGGCTACCCTCCCAGATTTCCGATTCTTTAGGTCTGGCCGGGGCCCAGGAATTTGCATCCTTGACACGTGTTTGTGGTGCAGATTGTGATCCTGGGGAGCCCCGATTGAAGACCACAGTTCTGGTGTATGCTGCGGGTCCTAGCCTACCTTGTGCACAGCTGGCCACAGTGCCCAGGAGGCCCACAGGGGAGCCACGGGTCCGTGTCCGAGTCGGCACTGGGCAGTGTCCTTGGTGGGTGACTCTGGCTCTGTTTGTGGTAGGCTGTGTGTGTGCAGAAGAAGGAATGTTCTAAAGGCTCCAGGAGTGTGGTCCTCACGGGACACACTGGGATTCTGCCTGGCTCCAGCCCTAACTTGATCCCCAGCCTTCCACCAGCAACAGGCTAGGGAGAGGTGGACAGGGTTGCCTTGCAGCCAAGACTTAGATGGTGGCGGTCAGCGTTGCAGACGGCCCAGTTTCTTTGAGGTCTGGCCCATGCCCTTCCAACCTGCTGGTGAGGCTGCTGGCATCCCTGTGTGCCTCGCTATGAGACGGGCCGGTCCCCTCACCTATCTGAGCCTCTGTTTCCTTATCTGCAAAATAGGTGTGCTTATGGTACCTGACCCGAGGGGACATGTGGAGTCAGCGGGGTAACTCATGTGCAGCATGGGGCCTGCTGCGTGGTGTGGGGAATGTGGTCAGTAAATGCCAGAGATTGTTGGTAATGCTTATTTGTTGTTTATTTTTGGAGATAGGGACTGGCTGAGTCGCCCAGGCTGGAGTGCAATGGTACAAGCATGGCTCACTTAAACCTTGACCTCTTGGGCTTAAGCGATCCTCCTGCCTCAGCCTCCCCAGTAGCTGGGATCATGGGTGTGCAACACCACACCTGGCTAATTAAACATTTTTTTTTTTTTTGTAGAGTTAGGGTCTTGTCCTGTTGCTTAGGCTGGTCTCAAACTCTTGGCTTCAAGCAATCCTTCCACCTTGGCCTCCCAAAGTTCTGGGATCACAGGCCTGAGCCACCGTGCACAGCCTTAATATCGTTTTGACCATACAATACAGCTTCATCTTGAACTGGGCTTTTCTGTGTTTTGTGGGCAAACTTCTCTCCACAGAGGAATCTTCCTATGACCCTAGTCTTTGTGCCTGGCACATGGAAGAGGACCTCCGTGACTGCTGTGCCCGAATCCCAGGGGCTGGGATTGCTCTGCAGGGGCTGCTCTGATGTGCAGCGGCCTCCCCAGCCCCACTGGTGAATCGCAAAGCTGCCCTGGCCTGTTCCTCAAGTGCCCACTGTGTGCCAGGCACAGCGACGGAGGAGTGACCGAGAGAGATGGAATTCCTGCCCTCAGGAGGAAACCAGCCAGGTTGCCTGAACACTCGGGCATAGGGGTGCAAGCCACTTGTGGTGGTCTGAGCTGCATCCACTTAAAGGCTTCTGAAGCCATGGCAGGCCCAAGCCAGCCAGGCCCCAGGGGCAGAACCTCTACCCTCCTCCCCGCTCCTTCTCCGCAGGATGTTTGTGGGCACTTCCTAGGGACCCTTGGTCCAGGACTCAGGGGTGGCCATTTCCTCCTTGTTGCGGTCAGCCCAGGCTCTGCCTTGACCTTGCCTACCAACCTTGAGTCTCTTCTGCCTTTTCCCTGATACCCAGAATGGTGCCTGGCACGCAGGAGCTTGTGGAGGGCAGGAGCCCGCAGCCGATGCCTCTGTGACCCAGAGCAGAGGATAGGTCCCTGGCTCCAGGTTGGGGTCAGCAGTTGGGCTCTTGGGTCTTTCTGGTTGTGGACTATTCTGGGGCCCATGAGGGTCCCTTCCTCTAGGGTAAGGAATATGCTCTGATCACTCCCCACCCGACTCTGCTCAACCAGGGCGGGGCAGGCTGCTGCCTTTCCGGGACCGTAGCTGGAGCCCATCTTGGTGGGACAAATATGGGGGTTGCCTGATGGCTACATGGTGACACAGGGGGCCCAGAGCCAGGCACAGGGTGAGCCATGAGGAGAGGAAAGGACCAACGCAAGGGAGCAGCTCCTGCGGTCCCCATGCATCCCCTGTGCGTGGGAGTGAACCCAGGGGGTCTTTGCTTTCTCTGAGAGTCAAGCTGAGCAGCAGCAGGAGGGACTGAGGGGGACTCTCAGCATCAGGGTGGGCATCTGGGCAGGAGACATCACCTGCATTATTAGGAGGGGCCTCGATCCCCTGGGGTGCGGGGCTGGGTCCTCACTCCAGCTTGGGGACCTTGGGCAAGTCCCTCGGCCTCTCTGAGCACCAGTTTGCTCATCCATCAGACTCCACGGATCTTAACAGGAGAAGCTTTGCAGTACGGGGAGTGGGCCATAAAGAGAAAGGGGCTGTTTGGCAGCAGAGTCCTGTGGGGGAAGGAGGGCTCAGGGGCCAGTTCAGGGGTGGCCTCTTCCTTGGGCAAGTGTCATCTCACGGCCTTCACTTTCCTCCTCTGGAAAATGGGTGGTTATGGAAAGCCTCAGCGTTGGGCAGGATTCTGGGAATATGAAGGGTTTAGCCTGGTACCTGGTTCTGAGGGGAACCTTCATTTATTTATATTTAATTTATTTTATTAATTAATTTTTTTTTTTGAGACGGAGTCTCACCCAGACTGGAGTGCAATGGCATGCTCTCTGCTCACCGCAACCTCTGCCTCCCAGGTTCAAACGACTCTCCTGCCTCAGCCTCCCTAGTGGCTGTGATTACAGGCATGTGCCACCACACCTGGCTAATTTTTGTATTTTTAGTAGAGACGGGACGGAGTTTCACCATGTTGGTCAGGCTGGTCTCGAACCCCTAACCTCGTGATCCTCCTGCCTCAGCTTCCGAAAGTGCTGGGATTACAGGCGTCAGCCACCACCTGCACCGCACCCAGCTTATATTTTTATTTTTATAGATATGGGGTCTCGTTATGTTGGTAAAGCTAGTCTTGAACTTCTGTCCTCAAGTGATCTCCTCCCATCTCGGCCTCCCAGAGTGTTGTATTAGAGGCATGAGCCACTGCACCTGGCCATGAGGGGAAACTTTCAGAGCTCTCCTGGCAGCAGCTGGTCCTAGGGGTGCAGGTCTCCTGTGTCCAGGGCAGGAGGGCCAAGGGGGCCTGGGGCTGCCCCCTTGTGCAGAGAGGGAACGGGTGGCTGGTGAATGGCAGGGACTCACCCCAGCCCTAGAGCCCAGCCACTTCCTCACAGCCTCTTCCTGCCCTTTCTGCCTCCTCGGGCTCCAGTTTAAATGAGACCCAGCTTCTCCTCTCCCTTCACCAGCCCACAGGGTTTTCCCATCTCCCCGTGTCAGGAGAAAGCCCTTTCTGAACCTGACGGAGGCCTTGGGATCAGACCTAGCTCCCCCTGCTCCCAAGGACTGTCTTGAGCCCCTTTGGGGCAAGGCATGGGCAGTTGGGGGCGGGGGTGTTCTGTCGAATGGGCCGGGGCTGTGTTGCCCGCTGGGAGGTCACAGGAAGGAATTTGGATATTGTCCGGGATCGTAGGGAGCCGTGCAAGGGAGCTGGGGAGATACTAGATTCGGGTTTAGAAAGATTGTTGTTGGCTGTGGGCCACAGAATGGACTGAGGGGAAGAAGGGGGGTAGCGGGGACTGGAGGTGATCATGGAGATGAACTGGGGTATCAGTGGGGATGACATGAAGGACAGATTCCAGGTATATTTAGGAGGAAGTCTCAGTAGGACTTCATACATAATTTTCTTTTCTTTCTTTCTTTTTTTTTTTTTGAGACAGAGTCCCACTCTGTCGCCCAGGGTGGAGTATAGAGGCGAGATCTCGGCTCACCGCAACCTCCACCTCCCAGGTTCAAGCAATTCTCCAGCCTCAGCCTCTCAAGTAGTTGGGATTAAAGGTGTGTGCCACCATACCCGGCTAATTTTTGTATTTTTAGTAGAGATGGGGTTTCACCATATTGGTCAGGCTGGTCTCTAACTCCTGACCTCAGATGATCCACCCGCCTTGGCCTCCCAAAATTCTGGGATTACATTTGTGAGCTACCGCTCCCGGCCTCATAGTTTTTATTACCGTGTAAATTTGGGATTATCTACTTTTTATTTTCTAACTTAAAAAAAACCTGACAGTTCTGAGTGTTTGCCCGTGTCATGAACTACGCTTTTAAAGCATGACTTTTTTCATGGTGCATTGTCCGAACAGAACATATTTAATCCCATCATTGGACAGTTAGGCGCTTCCTCCCATATTAAAAATGCCGTGATGAGCGTTTTCAGTACATCCTTGCACGAATGTCACTGCACTAAATCTCTGCACATATCTTTTCTTGAAGATAAATCACCCAACGTGGGGTTATGGAGTTAAAAGGCTGGGGACATTTTGAAAGGCTTTTGATTAAAAATTGCTGAATTGCTCTCCAGAAAGGATGCTGCAATTTACATTTTCAGCAAAAGTAGACGAGAGAGTGCCTGTTTCTCTGCATTCTTGCCAGCACTGGGTATTACTGTTTTTCTTCATTCTTGCCAATTTTATGGGGAGGAAAAGAGGTGGCTCACTGTCTTAATGTTTATTTCTTTGATTACCGTGAAACAGAATCCTAGAATCTTTCAGCTGGAGGAGACTCTTGGGGCCAAGTAGTTCAATGCCCTCATTTTACAAGTAGGCACATTAAGTGCCGGAAAGGTCAAGGGTCTTCCTCAAGGTCATACAGCAAATGCATAGCAAGAACCGATTCCTTCCTGTCAGGGCAACACCCACTGTGCCAAGGTGGGTTGTCTGTTGGGATTCAGATAGGAATGTCTTACTTTCTATCTGTCTGTCTGTCTGTCTGTCTATCTATCTATCTATCTATCTATCTATCTATCTATCAATCTATCTAATCTATTGAGATGGCATCTCACTCTGTCACCCAGGCTGGAGTGCAGTGGTGGGATCTCAGCTCACTGCAACCTCCACCTCCCGGGTTCAAGCTGTTCTCCTGCCTCAGCCTCTCAGGTAGCTGGGATTACAAGTGTGCACCACCACACCTAGCTATTTTTTTTTTTTTGAGACCAAGTCTTTCTCTGTTGCCCAGGATGGAGTGCAGTGGCATGATTTCGGCTCACTGCAACCTCCGCCTCCCAGGTTCAAGCAGTTCTCCTGCCTCAGCCTCCTGAGTGCCTAGGACTACAGGCATGCACCACCACACCCAGGTAATTTTTGTATTTTTTAGTAGAAACAGGGTTTCACCATATTGGTCAGGCTGGTCTTGAACTCCTGACCTTGTGATCTGCCACCTTGGCCTCCCAAAGTGCTGGGATTACAGGAGTGAGCCTCCGTACCTTGCTTAATTTTTGTATTTTTAGTAGAGACGAGGTTTCGCCAGGTTGGCCCGGTTGGTCTCAAACTCCTGACCTCAAGTGATCAGCCCACCTTGGCCTTCCAAAGTGTTGGGATTATAGGCGTAAGCCCCCGCACCCGGCCTAGGGATGTCTTGCCTTCTTCACTGAAGTCTTCTGCTGGGGTTCATCTTGCCCCAAATATCTCTAGCACCCTGGTAAGGAAAAAGCTGATGTAAGTTAAAAAGCACATCATCATTATGGTCATAACGAGATGAATCAGTTTTCACATTCTGTGTGTGATCTATTTACCAGGGCAGGGAGCGTCAGAGCTTACTTTGCAGTGTTGCTAGGTAACTTGAGATTGGGGTCATAGTTTGACCAAGGGCAGGACAGCAGGTGCTGAGGCCTTGAAGGTCAGTTCTGCTGTTTTCTGGCTGGGCGATCCTGGCCAGCTCCTTACATCTCTGAGCTCTGAGGTCCCTTGTGCATGAGACAGGGATGGACATGCAGGGATCTGCATATATTAAGTGCTCAGTGAATGCTCTCCCAGGAAGGAGGCGGCTGGACTGGCCATGTCAGGGACAGCTGTTCTTGGCCACTCCCTGGGCAGTCACAGAGTGAGGTGTCACAGGCTCTCGGCTGAACTGGAAATGAGTGGCAAATGTGGAGAGCCTCTGTGGTGGCTTGGCTGGGTTGGTGGCCGGATTGTTTTGTATCCGGCTCCTGGCTCGGTGAGTTGGAGAGGAAGAGGTGGCTGTGGCAGGCAGGTTTTAGACTTGGGCTGCCCAGGGGCTCAGGGTGACAGCAGCCTGCCTGGACTTCAGTCCCAGAACCATCATGGCCTGGACAGTGGCTTTAAAGTCACTAGTTCCCTCTGGGACTCAGTTTCCCTTTCTGTACAATGTTCAAATTGCCAGACAGTGAGACTGGGTGGGGAAGGTACGCCAGGGCCCCAGGGACAGAGTGTGCTTGGACCCTGGTGTTCACGACCCAGGCCCTTGGATCTTCTTAGCCTCAGGCATGGTTCGTAGCCTCTCAACGCCTCAGTTTTTGTATCTGTGAGTTGGGGATAAGGGACTTGTACAACACAGAGCTGTGTGTGGGGTTTAGAATAACAGACGCTGAATTTGGTTCATGTCAGTACTCCCTCTGCTCACCAGTGGTAGTGGAGGATCTGCCGGCCACAGTGCGGGACGGTCAGGGGCTGTCACTGTGGTGAGAGTCTGGTATTAGGCACGTTCCGTGTAGCCCAGGCCTGTCCTTGGTGTTCATATGTGTTCGTCACCAACTCTACCCAGGAGCCCTGTGGGGTCCCTGTTTTAGATGAGGAAATGGAGGCTCAGAGTGACAAGAGCTGGCTGATGGTCCCACGGCTGGAGAGTGGTGCCACTGGAGTCTGACCCCTGTCCCCTCTCAGCCTGGAGCCCATACACTGAAGAGGCCACGGTGAGGGTCTCCTGCTTGGCGGAGGTGCCAGGGAGCTGCCATGCATGGAGGTGTGCAGGTGAGTGTGAGCAGGCCTGGGTGCCTGGCGTGGGTGTTGCAGGCAGGGTAGGTGCTTCGGGGCACATGGGCAAGTCCCGATTCACGTGGGCACACTCGGAGCGTGAGTGATGGGGTCATGGCGTGTGTCAGGAGTGGGTGAGCCGGCACGCCTGTGCACACGTGTGTGGTGGTGTGTGAGGGCAGCACTGTGCAGGTTGTAAATGTCGGTGTGCCTGGGGGTGGGGGATGCTGGGGAGAGAGGCACAGACAGGCTGGGAACTGTGCCAAAGGCTGGGAGCTCAGCTGCCACCCTGGGACTGGGTGACAAACTGCCACTCCCTGAGGCAGTAGGGGAGCATCATGGTCATTGGGAGGTGACAGCAATGACGACCACCATTACTCAGTGGACACTCGGGGCCAGGAGTGCTGAGTGCTGCCTTCTCCCCAAAGCCCTGGGAGCAGGGACTCTCATACCCACCTTACAGATGAAGAAACGGAGGCCCAGGCAAGCTGAGTGGCTCAGGCTCAGCTCTTTGTGTTACCAGAGCCACGCCCTTCCCACTAGGCGCCCGCCTCCCACCGTCTCTGTGAGCCTCAAAACCTTACAGCTGACTGCCAAGGGTAGGGAGCTCTCCATCCCAGGGAGCATCCGAGCCACTGCTGGAGCCTCAGACACTGGCCCGGCGTCCTGGATTCCTGGGCTGGGTGTGAGGTTGGTGGTGGGTAGGATCCTTCTTCCTGGTTCCAGAGGTTCTGCCTTCCGCTGGGGATATGGGGCAGCCTCCGCCAGGAAGGAGGCAGAGCCGAGGCCTTGTGGAAAGGCAGCAGGAGGAGAAGCGCTGAGAAGAGTGTGGGCCGCAGCTGTGCCCTGGCTCAACGGCATCCTCAGCCTCCACCCAACCTAGTGGAGGCTGAGGCGCTGGGCTGATCTCAGCGGTGACCTCCTGCCCTGGGAACTCAGGAGCAATGTACCCCATCTTTTTTTTTTTTTTGAGACAGATCTGGCTCTGTCTCTAGGCTGGAGTGCAAAGGCGCTATCTCGGCTCACTGTAACCTCTGCCTTCTGGGTTCACATGATTCTCCTGCCTCAGCCTCCCGAGTAGCTGAGACTACAGGTGCACACTGCCACCTTGCCCAGCTAATTTTTGTAATTTTAGTAGAGACGGGGTTTCACCATGTTGGCCAGGATGATCTTGAACTCCTGACCTCGTGATCTGCCCACCTCGGCCTCTGGAAGTGCTGGGATTACAGGCGTGTACCCCATTTTATGTGCTGCACCACCCCTTCTCCTGGGAAGCCCTGTCCTGGACAAGGTGGTGAGGACTGAGTGCCCCTGGCCGTCCTGCCCTGCCCTGTGCCTGGCTCAGCCCAGGTGCCTTCGGAAGTATCTGTCTGATGGAGAAGGAGACCAAGTCTTCATAGGTGCAGTGTGGGCTTGAGGGCATGGTGGCCGAGGGGACCCCCGTGACTTTAAGCTCCCCGAGGGCTGGGCCACATCTTGTGGTCTTTGGTGTACATGGGGTTCATGGCCCGGGGCATCTTCGTCCCTGCAGAAGGCTGGAATCCTTCCGAAGAGTTTTTCCATGCAGTGCTGTGGTCTGCAATCCCTGGTGACCAGGACAGGACCTGCTGGTGCTCCTGACCTGCAGTCTGTCGGGGAAGGGGGACAGCCAGGGAGTTCAGAGGTGGGTCCTGGCTCCAGCCTGGTTTGCTGTGGCCTCTGGCTGCCCCTCTTAGGGCTGCTGTCTCCCGATCTGTTCCACTCTCTGTGAGATGCGGGGTCACCATTTCTCAGCTCCGTGTGCCCTGACCGTGTTGCGGGGGGAGGTGCTCCTTGCCCAGGAGCCTGTGCAGGGTAGCTGCGAGCTTCAGCACTTCTGAGCCACCGAGGGGGCCCCAGGAAGCTGATGAGGCGTCCAGGCCACTGTGCTCTGAATTCCCTGGCAGGGGAGCAGGGGGAGGGTGGGAGGAATGTGGCTTTGAGGAATGTTTAACCCAAGGCAGAAATAGCACTCTGCCTTTTTATTTCAGGCTTGAGTTTTCAGCAGGGAAGTAGGTTCAGTGTGCCTTCCTCTCTCCCCAGCTGTGGGGCCACGGTCACCCCAGCTCCCCCACAGCCCTGGCCTTTGGGGATGGAAAATGGCCTTTCTTTCTTTTGCCCCCTATTCCCTCCCTCCCTCCCCCCGTCTCTCCCTCCCTTCCTTCCTTTCCCTCCCTTCTTTTATTTCTTTTCTTTCTTTCTTCTGCTATGGGGAACAGAAAGAGCCCTGGACTTGGAACCAAACAGAGCTGGGTTCAAATCCTTGGATCTCCACTTCCAGCCCTGTGACTACTTCCTTCTCTAGATCTCTGCAGAATTGGGAGAGGGATGCTGAGCTGAGATGGCTTTCCTGGTGGCCTGGTGGTGTCTGGGGCTCCTCTCAGGGACCTGCGGGCCTGGATTCAAATCCCCGCTTCTCTACTCGTTAGCTGTGGGACCTTGGCCTGGCCTTTCCCACCGAGCTCTCAGACTCCATCTGTGAAATGGGCAGATGCCTCTCAGGATTGTGAGTGGGATTCATGGGAAAACATTGGTGATGGGGCCTGGCATGGCACATCCCAGGCTTTTAATCCCTCCTGCTGCATCCCGGTCCCGGCGTCTTCACCTAGGAAACAAGAAGACCATGCCTCTTGTCAACTTTTCACCAGGTTGGATAAGGGAGCCGTGCAGGGTGCTGGGGCAGCCCAGAGGCACCTTTTCATCAGACCCAGCCCTCTGCTTCCTCCCACTGGCCATGGGTGGGACCCATCTTCATTCACACTTGCACCAAAGCCCAACGGCTACTTCCAGGGGAGGTGTCCCTGGGGTTGGCCTCCTCCTCAGTCCGGGTGGTGACGACATGCGTCACTGCCCCCTGCTTCAGCTGGGAGCCGTAAGGACCAACTGCATCTCATTGCGAGGCTCCCAGAACAGAACAGAGCCTGCGCGCGTGGCTGGAATGAATGAGAAAACAAGTACATAAATGAGCAAGCCAATGAATGAACGAAGTTCCTTCTTATCCATCTTGGGCTTTGCTTTCCGTTCTGTCCAGCCCCCTCCTACCTCCTGGGCTGGGGGAGGGGGGTTTCCTCCGTGGCTGGGGGATCCTGAGAGGTGGGGACGTAGGGAGGCTGGGCCCCAGCTGGCCAGACCTCGTGAGGACCCCAGACCCCTCTCACCTTCTGGGGCTGGGGAGCTGAGGAGGGGTCCAAGCCGCCAGCCAGCAAGTCCCTCCTCCCAGCCCTGCTCCTGCCTCTTTGTAGGAACCAAAAGTTTCCTGTTCAAAGGCAGGAGCTGGGGCTATTTTTGGCAATGTGGGGGAAACAGCCAATGCTTTCCTTCTGTTCAAAAATATATGGTGTATGTGCCGGGCAGAGGAGGAGCTCGGGCATTCAAAGCCTGTGCTGGCCGGGTTCCTGCCCCTTGGCCCATGGCCCCTCCACCCCCTGCGCGCCCAGCAGCCCACACAGCCTTGCCAGGCCATTATCATCTTCAGGCTTCCCATGATGCGGCCCTTGCTGCACCCGAGAGGAACACAACGTCAATTAAAATGAAGAGCAGCTGTCAAAATCACGGAGAGGAGCCTGCCTAGGTGCCCTGGCCATGATTTCCCTGCTCAGGCTCCGAGGGGCTGGGGATGGCCTTGAGAGCAATCTAGGTGCCTCTCAGGGAAGGAGGCTGGGCCAGCAGGGAGCAGAGGGGAGGCCCTGGGACCTGTGGGGGTGTGTATCTGGCCAAAGGGGTTCCTGGGCCACCTTGCCAGCCCTTACTCCTTGATTCAAAGACTGTTTATGGAGCAGTTGCTTTGTGCCAGGCCCTGTGGTTGCTGGGGATACGGGGCAGGCTGGCTGGCTGGATTTCTGGCCCTGCTGGCATTCACAGTTTGGCGGGGAGGCAGATGTCGGGCCGGGATAAGCGTCAAGACAGGGCTTTGCACAATGCACTGGGAATTTCCCTGGTCTGGGGTGCATCTGGGCGGGCTTCCTGGAAGAGGTAATATTGCAGTTGAGACCCGGGGCTAGGGTTGCCAGATGTACTAAAAAATGATTTGCTGTTTATCTGATATTTGAACTTGACAGAGTATGTGCATTTTTGTTGAATTTGACAGTGCTGCTTGAAGGAGAAGAGAGGTTTGCAGGGAGGGTCTGCGCGGGGCACGGTGAGAGTGCTTCAGTTGGCAGGAACAGCGTGTTCCCGGTCAGTCCTCTCCCTCCAGGGCCCCCCACCCCAGCTCCAGGAAGGGGTGGGAGACACACAGCTGGTCTCCAGCACAGCTCAGGCAGTAGCCAGATTGGTCACAGAAGCTACACAGCCACGCCTGTGTCACAGCCAGTAGAGCAGGGAACCCTCTGAATGGAAGCGTCTTCCAAGGAGGCGTTAAGGTTTGGCAACTCCGGGGACCTGAAATTGCACGGTGACTGCACATAGAGGGCCTGTGGCCCTGGGGGCGCTGATGGTGAGAGGGCCCATGCTGTGCCCCCTCCACCTGGCTCCAGGCATGCGGGGCACTGACGAGCGATGAGCAGCTCAGAGATGAGCTCATGTGGCCAGAAGCAGATCCGATGAAGTCCCTTGGCCTCTCTGAGCTGCGGCTTCCTCACTGTGAGTGAGGTGCTGGTGGCCCCTGCTTTGGGAGGTCCCTGGAGAGGTGGCTTGGGGAGGCAGTGGGTTGGCCCCTCAGAGTTGTTGGCTGACCCAGCAGGGCAGAGGCCCCGCTAGGAGGGGTGTCTCAGAAAGCAGGGGAGCGATGTGAGGCCGCAGGGCACACCCGGGAGACGGGCCTTGCCCAGGGAGGCACCCACAAGCATCCCAGTCAAGGTCACTGTCTGGCCTCCAGTGAGCTCCGGCCAGGCTGAGGGGTCTGTGCCTGTACCTCTCTGTGCCCCATCGCTGCCATCCCTGGGTCCTCCAGCTCTCTGAGCACCATAACAAGGACCCTGATGAATCACTCTATGCCTCCTCCAGGTGGGCAGGTCAGGGCTGAGCCTCCACCCTCCGCTCTTAAAGGGCCAGAGCCAAAGCCAGGGCCACTGCCTGCTGGTGGCCGGGGGCTGCCTGGGTGCCAGCAGCAGCTCTCGCCAACCCTCTGCCAGTTGCCCTGGAAGGCATGTCCCGGAACCCCCCGTGGTCCCTGCAGGAGCTGCTCTGCCCCTGTGTGATTCAGGGGCCAGATCTTCGTGTTTTAGGAGCAGATCCACAGCATTCTGGGAGGGGAGGTGCTGGCGGTAGCCGACCTGGTTCTAGCCCGGGTGCCGCCCTCACTCAGTCTCTGCGTCCCTGCCACTGCTGTCTCTGCCTCTCCCTGTGTGTGGGGGGCTTGCACCTTCACTGGGGTCTCTCTTCACCTCTCACCTCTGCTCCATTCTGGGAGCCTCTCAGTGCTTCCATTCAAAGTGTTCCCTCCTCTGCTGGCCATGACATTTGGTGTGACCGTGTGCCTTCTGTGACCAATTTGGCTTCTGCCTGAGCTGTACTGGAGACCAGCTGTGTGTCTCCTACCCCTTCCTGGGACTGGGGTGGGGGGCCCTGGATGGCGAGGACTGAAGCAGGAATGTGGGGACTAGGGTGGGGGAGGCAGATGCCACATGATCCAAGTGGGGGGATGGGGGTGACGCCTGCTCGGCTTCTTGCAGTCCCTGCTCCTCCCGGGTGCTCCCGTTACTGGCCCTGGCCATCTGGCCTAGTCTTTAGGCGCTGTGACTCCTATATTAATAATAGTGGCAACTGTTAACATTTTGGGACAGTCGCTGTGTTCTCTCTGTCTGGACCACACCACGCTGCCTCTGGAAAAGGCTTTGTTCTAGTGAGATGTGGCTGCTTTCGGTCCCTTGACCTCTCTGGGCTCTGGATGGCCTCTGAGCTTTGGACCTGCAGCCTCCCCTGGAAAGGGCTGCTGCTTCCCCTTTGCCTGGCTAACCTGCTCATCAGCCCTTGCCCCAGGGAGCGTGCCTGAGCCCCTAGGTTGGGTTGGGTTCCTGCTTCACATTTTCATTAACCGTGAACTCTCCTTTTTTTTTTTTTTTTTTTTTTTGAGACGGGATCTCGCTTTGTCACCCAGGCTGCAGTGCAGTGGTGCGATCTTGGCTCACTGCAACCTCATCTCCTGGATTCAAGTGATTTTCTTGCCTCAGCCTCCTGAGTAGCTGAGATTACAGGTGCCCACCACCACACCTGGTTAATTTTTTGTATTTTTAGTAGAGATGGGGTTTCTCCATGTTAGCCAGTCTGATCTCTAACTCCTGACCTCAAGTGGCCTCCCAAAGTACTGGTACTACAGACATGAGCCACCATGCCTGGCCTGCAGTGAGCCTTGATTGCACCACTATACTCCAGCCTGGGGGTTGACAGAGGGAGACCTTGTCTCAAAAACAAAAAGAACTTACAGATTTGCATAATCATACCACAGAAACTACAGTGGGATTGCAGGCACCTGCCACCATGCTTGGCTTATTTTTGTATTTGTAATAGACATGGGGTTTTGCCATGTTGCCCAGACTGGTCTCAAACTCCTGACCTCTGGTGATCCACCCTCCTTGGTCATCCAAAGTGCAGAGATTACAGGCATGAGGCACTGGGCCCAGCTGAACTTTCCTTTCTTTTGACAGATTGACAGCTGTGTGGATGTGTGCTAACAGGGTGTGTCTCCCCTGTTATATCAGGGACTCGGAGGACAGGAACCTGTGTCTGGGTCATTGCTGTGTCCCTGGAGCCCAGCTCAGGTTCTGACCCATCGAGAGTGCTCAGGAATTAATTGCTAGATGAAGGAAGGGGTGAAAATCCTGTTTGTTCCTTTAGCCACCCTGCAAGAAAGGTATTGTGACCACCACTATTCCCATTTGTCAGCTAAGGAAACTGAGGCTCAGAGAGGTGAATTTAGCTGCCCAAGGTCACAAAGGGGCCAATGAGTCAGTTTAGACAAAGACCCTTCCTCCGTGCCTTCCACAGTGTCTGACCTCAGCAGTTTGGAAAATTCTTGTGGAATGGGACTGATCTGAATCCCCGAGTGCCGGATTTGGCTCTGAAATGTTTGAGAGGGTCTCTACCAGGAGTCTTGAGAAAACTCCACACACATAGATTTTCCCAAGGTCTTGGCAGGGCGTGGTGGCTCACGCCTGTAATCCCAGCACTTTGAGAGGTCGAAGTGGGCGGATCACTTGAGGTCAGGAGTTCGAGATCAGCCTGGCCAACATGGTGAAACCCACCTCTACTAATAATACAAAAATTAGCTGGGTGTGGTGGTGCACACCTTTAATCCCAGTTACTCAGGAGGCTGAAGCAGAATTGCTTGAACCTGAAAGGTGAAGGTTGCAGTGAACCGAGATCATGCCACTGCACTCCAGCCTGGGCAACAGAGTCAGAGTAAGACTGTGTTTCAAAAAAAGAAAAAAAAAACCCAAAAACTAGTTCTGGAGCTCTGGGCAGGTGGCTTTACCTCTGGAAGCCTCTGTTTCCTAATCTGGGTAGCGGAGATCATCAAAAGCCTTGCCTCATAGTGTCATTCGGTCATTGAATGAGATTAATGCAGGCAAAATGCTTAGCCCAGATCAGCACATAGTAAGCGGCTAATGATTGGCAGCTTTTTCTTCTCATTATTCCTGGAGGTCACAGGACAAAACACATCGTCCTGCAATTTTACTTGAGAGTGTTGTTGTGGGGGGAGGGAGTTATTTACCCTACATAGAGATGAAAATCTCTATGTAGGGTAATATTTTACAACTTTACAGTAAAGAAACACTCACACATGATGAGGCAGAATGCAACTTTGCAGAAATATGTGAGCTAGAATGCAGGACTTAAACTAAACCTGGCCTTTGGTGGCTTCCTGGGAGTCTGCCTCCACTCCCGGGGGGTACCAGCCCTCTCCCCTCGGGGGCTTTGTGGAGGGCACCTTTGGGGAGTCCTTGGACCCTCCTGAGCACAGGGCCCTGTTTCAGGGACAAAGCATGTTCACCTACTTGTGAGCTAGTTGGAGTGAACATTCTTACCCCATTGATCAGATGAGAACATTGAGGCTTGCAGTGGGAAAGTGAATCTCAGAGATTCTGGCTTTATTTTGGTAAATCTGAAAGTGGGAAGTGTCAGAGCGCCCAGGAGAAAGATGGAGACAGGGCTTGGCTCTCCCAGGGGGGCACCATGAAGGGGCACTTTGTTGGGCAGGAGTTGGGTGCTCCCACTGGACTCTGTGCCCCAGCCTCATCCACCCCAGTGCCAGGCACACAGCAGGTGCTTAGAAAGTGCTTGCCAATGCCTGGGGGCCTTGGTGGGTGGCCCCTCCTTGGGGATGACATCTCCCCACTAAAGCCTTCCTGAGCCCGGGCTCCGGAGTCTATGAACCTGGCCTCCACCTCCACTCCTCCACCCTTGACTGCGTGATCTTGGTGCAACACCTTGCCTCTCTGTGAAACCTCCGTTTCTTCGAAGTGGGCTAGTAGGGACCCCTGGCTGTCAGCACAGGGCCTGGTGCAGCACGAGGGCTCAGCTGTCCCAGCTCGGGGAGGATTCTGAGGGACTGAGAGGGAAGCAGGGCTTTGGTTTTGAATCTGAGCTGCTCTAAGCAGCTTCTCGCCTGGCTCCCCTTCCTGCGGCAGCGACAGCAGCTTCCCATCTTGGTGTCCACCCCAAGGCCTGACCCTCTGACTATTTATTCAAACCCCACAACTCCTCATCAGCACAGCATCTCCAGGGCGCCCACCACGTGCTGCGCTCGGTGCTTGCGATCCATATCCTCTCGCTGGCCCCTGGCAGTGGGACAGGGAGCACGCTGACCCAGGCCACACAGTGACTGGAGAGTAGGTAGACCCGTCTGTGCGAAGGCCCTGGGTGATCCCGGCTGGACTGCGTGTCCCAAGCCGAGAGCCTGGCTTTAGGGAGCCTCGGGCAGGGCAGCCAGGCCCAGGTGCAGAGTGGCGAAGAAGAGCAGCTCCCAGGAGCTGCTGCTGAAGTTCACCTGGCCCTGCCCGGAGTCTGCCCTCCGGGGCCAGGGACCCACCATCTACTTGCCATTCCTGAAGACAGGCCTTGTGGGCCGGATGATCCCCCGACAGGTGAAACACCCCCAACTCGAGTACTCAGCCTTCCTCCCGCCTGCTCTGGCCACCCTTATGTGGAGGTGAGGCTGCTGTGGGGGTATAAGGAAGGGAGGTGGGGCCAGTGGGGGGTGTCAGAGCCTGGTCAGCTGGGTGGCTGTGGGCATGGGGCTCCGCTGATGAGCCCAGGTGCCTCATCCTGAGACAGACACAGCAACAACCTGTGGCCTGTGTGAGGCTCTAATGAAATGCGGGTGCAGGCGAGTGCAGGGGAGACCACAGTTAGCACCCGATGGTGACAGTGGCCATCACAGTGGCTCTCAGCTGCGCATGGCAGTCTGGTGGCCCCGGGGGTGGCCTGCTTGGAAGAGGCAGTGTGTGAGCAGAGCAGACAGGTCCCGCCCACCTTTCCTGCCAGCCACCGTGTGCCCCAGCCCAGTGCTGGACCAATCCCGGCCGGCACTTGGTGAACCAGGGTAGAGACGGCAACTGCCAAGGAGGCGCTGGGTCACTGTCCCACAGTGGGGACACGCTGGGGGAGGGGGCTGGAGCCCAGAGGGGAGGGCGGCAAGTCTGGGGAATGCGTGGCTTCTGGGTCAGGGCGAGGGGCGCCTGCAGTGGCTCTGCTTGGCCGGGAGTGCCCGGGAGCTCTGGGCAGCAGGCCAGGCCCCCCCTTTCTGGGGCAGCTGAGGCCTGGTGCTGGGGCGTAGCTGCCCCTTAGCCTGGCAGTGGTGGCAAACAGGCATGGATGGGGGGGTGGTCTCTCTTCTCACCCTGGCAGGAGCATCGAATCCTAAGTACAGCAGCAGTGACGATCATGCTGCCTGCCTCGTGCAGGTGGCTCCTGCGCCTGCTGTCACGTTACTCTGAGCTTGGAGGCAGCACCAGCGAGCACTCCGCTTTAGAGAAGAGGCTGCACCTTGTCCAAGGTCGAGGGCTAATGGGTCTGGGACCCGGCCACGTTGTCCAGCTCAGAGCCCGTGCCCACCTTCCTGTCCTCACTCCGGCGCTCTCCGGGGCTGCTCTTCCTGGGACACGGGCCTGTCATCCTTGAGAAATGTATCGCTCCAGCCCCTTGTTTACTTGTCGCCTGAAGGTCACTTTGTGGAGCGTGGGAGCTGGGGGGCCTGGAGGTCTCAGGAGCTGAGCTCTTTCCCGGGACAGAGAGGGGAGGGTGCGTGGCCAAGGTCACGCATTGTGTCAGGAGCAAAGGGGCTCCCTGCCCCTCCCAGGAACACCAGCATATTTCCCTGGGGCCTTCGGAAACCACCCGACACTGCTGTGTGACTCCAGCGAGGTGCTGTGACCCCCGGGGGCCGGTGCTGCAGGGGGTGGGGGAGTGATCTGGGACCTTGGGTGCTCGGGGCAAAATCGGGGCATCTGGGGGATTGGAGCGTGCAGGTGGCTGCTCCCCAGCCCTCCAGTGTGGCAGGATGCCGGTTGGGAACCCTGCAGGTGTTTCACTCCCTTTTCTGTCCTCTCCGCCTCCCAGTGTGTGGCACTCCATATTTGGCACAGCCAGTAATGTCCCCTTTCACAGGTGGGGAAACTGAGGCCCAAACTGGGGAAGGAACAGGTCACACAGCAAGAGAGTGGCAGATCCCTGGAGTTCAGGTCCCACTAGACACCACCACTGCCTTTGCTATGAGGAACTGCCCCTCTGCAGGGGCGGGCCCGGCGTGGGGGCAGGAGGGTGTATTTGGCCAGCCAGCGGTGCGTTCCCTCCGCTTGCTGACTTAGCTTTGCCGTTGCTGCCCAGGGGGGGCTTGGGGGAGAGCCTCCATTCTCTGAAGATGGTACCGAGGGGGTTTCTCAGGTGCTGTGGGGAGAACACAGCTGCAGGGCGCTGTGAGAAGGCACAGGGAGAGGCTGAAGAGGCTGGAGATGCCCTGGAGGCTCTGGAGGAGGGTTCTAGGTGGGGAGGGATGTGACCACACCAGGGATGTTGGCAGCTTCGGGGTGGGGACTGGATGGGAGAAGGGGATGTGGTGGGGCTGAGAAGAGGCTGGCACAGCGGCTGGGATGGTGTGGGGGCTACGTCCAGTCAGCCCTGGACAGTTGGGGGTGTTCTCTTGTTTTCGAGGCAGCCGGGATGGGTGGGACTTGTCTGCAGTTGGCATAGGACTGCCTGTAGGGCAGGAGAAGGGAGTTCTCAGGATGGGGAGCTGGGAGATGGCCCAGGGACCCCTCAGGCCCTATGTGGCCCAAAGGGATCCCCTGGGCCATCAACGAGGAGCTTGGTCAGGGCGGGGGGTGGGGATATGAGCTGAAGGAGGGGCCAGCTGGGGAGGGGACAGGGAGTGAGGGGCACAAGGAGCAGAGCCGCCTCCAGAGAGCGTGTGAGCTGGGCGCTTGGAGGGGTCCTGGCGCTGGAAAGTGGAGCACAGGAGAGGCGTGGGCCTGGGAGGAGCTTCTGAGGCCAGCAGCACTTCTGGAAGGAGGACAGTCAGTGATCAAAGGTGTCAGGACTGAGGGGACTGTTCGATTTAGTAAGACGGGTCACTCGTGGCCCCGCTTTCTGCTTTTGTGCTGCTCAAACCCAGAGGCCCCCTTGCTGATGCAGTTTTTCTATAGCTGTGGTGGAGGTCTGGGGCCTGGTACAGAGACACGCGGGCAGGCCTCGTCCCTGGAGATGGATCCAGGGCCAGATCTGCCCCAGGAGGGGTGGTGGGAGAGGCTGGATTGGCTGGCTGGCTGCCCTCCATGCCTCTAGCTGCAGCCGGCGCCGGGAGGGGGATGCCAGCTCCTGCCTTTTGCTCCTACCATATTTGAGCTGAGCTTCAAGCAGGAGAGGTGTTTTGCTTTAGGGAAATGAAAATCAGACTCAGCATCCTCCTGGGCTCCTGGGACTGGCTCCCTTGTGCGTTCCTGGCAGACAAGAGCTGTGTGAAAGGAGGAGGAGCCGGAGTGGGGGAGTTGGGGACCTCAGGAGCGCTGCTGGGGTGGAGAGGAGGCTGTGGGTACTGTGGGTCCTTACTGGCTGTAGGGTACGGGCCTGGAGTCTGTGAGCGAGGGGGTAGGTGAAGGATCCCCTCTCTACACTGAGCCTGCAGCTGCCCTCCCCCTCTGCAGCCCTGGCTCTCTGGGGGGTCAGCGAAGGTGAGGAGAGTGGACGCCCAGCTCCTCCTCTCCCCGGGCCCTGTGCGTGCTCTGACTTCTCCACCGACTCCTCAACACCCCTTACAATGGTTCTGCCTGGTAGGAGTTTATACCCCATCCTATAGGTGAGGACTTGGAGGTTCAGAGAGGTTAAATAACTTGTTCAGAATGACCGAGCCTTCAAGTGGCCCCGACAGGATGACACCCCAGGGCTTCCCACTGTCAGGTCACGTGGAGAGCGTGGCCCATGGCCAGTTTTAAATCTGGGTTTTGGTACAAACCTGGGCCTGCAGGTCTAGAGGCTGAGTGTGATGGAGAAAGTTCGTTTTAAAAATTGGCCAAAGCTGGATGCAATTGTGAAGAGCACGTGAGAAACACGTTTGAGGCCATGCTGTTAAACCAGCCCAATGTCTGGGTGACGATGGAGGAATCAGCAGGGGCTGTGCTCTGCCCCTGTGTGCAGGGTGCTGGGCTGGGCTCTGAAGGTGATGCTAGGATGGGTGAGGAGAAGTGACCTGGCCGCTGCAGGCTTAGCGTCCAGCTGGGAAGGTGAGGGGGGAACGTGCATCTGTCTCCCACTTGCCAAGTGCTGGACAGTGGGTCAAGCACTTCAAGTCCCTCCTCTTCCTGCCAGATGCCTGAGTCCCATTTTACAGGTGAGCAAACTAAGGCTCAGAGATGTAGGGTCACTCATCTGAGGCCACAGATCAGAGGGAGTCCCGGCCTGAAGTGCTTGCTGGGCTGGCCAGGGCCCTTTCTGGGCCACTGTACTCACCACTGCCCCCTGGGATATCCCAGCTGGGCTTTGAGCTTTGTGTTTTCTTTTTTACAGTCTTGCTCTGTCACCCAGGCTGGAGTGCAGTGGTGTGATCTCAGCTCACTGCAACCTCTGCCTCCTGGCTTCCAGCAATTCTCACGTTTCAGCCTCCTGAGTAGCTGGGATTACAGGCGTGCACCACCACGCCCGGCTACTTTTTGTATTTTTAGCAGAGACAGGGTTTCGCAATGTTGACCAGGCTGGTGTCAAACTCCTGACCTCTACTGATCCACCCACCTCGGCCTCCCAAAGTGCTGGAATTACAGATGTGAGCCACCATGCTCAGCTCCAGGCGGGCTTTGAAAGATGGATAGGGGTTCCCTGGTCAGAAGAGGTGAGGTGAGGAAATGTTCTGGGCAGAGTACAAAGGCCTGGAGTCTAGAACAGTCAGAGGAACGCCAGTGGGGTCACTGGTCGGGATGCAGGCCAGGGACCCAGGAAACAAGCTGTGCAAGGACAGCCTGCATTCCAACCCTGCCCTGAGCTCTAGGCCTGGAGCCCGGAGCCCAGAGCCTGGAGGCCGGACCCACTGAGGGAGGTGGAGTCAGAGGCCCTGTTAATTTCACATGTGGTTGGAGGCTCTGGGAGGAGGCTGGGAGCTGGAGCCTGGGAAGGTCACTCTGGCATTGGGTAGAGGCTGAAGCAAAGGGAAGCCAAACCTCCAAATGGTCCCCCGTCTCCCTCCCTCCCAGTGCCTGTCTTGGTCAGAACTGCTGGGGACACAGGACCTGGGGCAGGACCCTTCAGCCCTCTTGGCATTGTGCAGTGGGAAGAGGAGGCAGGCACATGGGTTGTGGGGTGAAGAAGACACACATTTCCCTCAACTTTTTCTTTTGAAGAATCAAGAGGAACATTAATGTGGCAGTGCAGGGATGCCTGTGTGTCCTCCAGCCCCTGACTCTGCTGTGTCTGCCCCGTCTCTTTCTACATATGTGAGTGTGTATATTTCTTTTTTTTCTTTTCTTTTTTTTTGAGATGGAGTCTCACTCTGTCGCCCAGGCTGGAGTGCAGTGGCACGATCTTGGCTCACTGCAACCGCTGCCTCCCAGGTTCAAGCGATTCTCCTGCCTCAGCCTCCTGAGTAGCTGGGATGACAGGCACCTGCCACCACACGGAGCTAATTTTTGCATTTTTAGTAGAGATGAGGTTTCACCATGTTGGTCAGGCTGGTCTAAAACTCCTGACCTCATGATCCACTCGCTTCAAGCCTCCTAAAGTACTGGGATTACAGGCATGAGCCACCATACCTGGCCGAGTGTGTGTATTTCTAAACCATGTCATGAGGCTGCAGGCATCCTGACCCTCACCCCAATGGCTCAGGGCACATCAGTGAGCACAGTGTCTCACGCCTGTAATCCCAGCACTTTGGGAGGCCGAGGCAGATGGATCACTTGAGGTCAGGAGTTTGAGACCAGCCTGGGCAACATGGTGAATCTCCATCTCTACCAAAACTACAAAGATTAGCTGAGTGTGGTAGCAGGTGCCTGTAATCCCAGCTACTCGGAAGGCTGAGGCAGGAGAATCACTTGAACCCAGGAGGCGGAGGTTGCAGTGAGCTGAGATCAGCCATTGCACTCCAAAAAGGGCGACAGAGCAAGACTCCTTCTCAAAATGAAAAAAGAAAGAAAGAAAGAAAAAGGGCATTAGCCTCAGTGCTGTTACCACCTTACCTCATCCCCGTGGCAGCACCTAATTGCCAGTCCACAGTGCGGCTTCCCAGCTGGCCCAGTGACAACCATGGTAACTGTTTCTCCCTCCTGATCTGGACCCGGTCCAGGCATCTCAAGTGCCATTTGGTTTTCTCATCTGTTTAGACTCTTTTCTGGAACAATCCTCCGACTTGCTTTGCCTTTCCGGGCCTCGACTTGAAGTGTCCTGGTCAGTTGTCTTGTAGAATGTCCTGCAGCCTGGAATTTGTCTGATTACATCCTTGTGGTTAGACTCAGGTTAATTATTTTTGGCAGGAGACCTCCATGGATAATGCATCCTTCCACTGAATCAGTTAACGGTTACGTGATGTTGGGTTGTTTTGCAGTTGAAGGTGGGGCAGGTTTGATTAAGGATGGTGGCTTTTTATTTTAATTCGTTATATATATATATTTATTATTATTTTTTTGAGATGGAGTCTTGCTCTGTCGCCAGGCTGGAGTGCAGTGGTGTGATCTTGTTTCACTGCAATCCCCACCTCCTGGATTCAAGCGATTCTCCCACCTCAGCCTCCTGAGTAGCTGGGACTATAGGCGCTCACCACCATGCCCAGCTCATTTTTGTATTTTTAGTAGAGATGGGATTTCACCATGTTGGCCAGGCTGGTCTCGAACTCTTGACCTCATGATCTGCCCACTTCGGCCTCCCAGAGAACTGCGCAACTGCGCCCCGCCTATTTGTTATATTTTTTATCGTGTATTAGAAAAGATACAACCAGCAGAGTCACTGGTAACTTATGGATATTATTGCTTAGGCCGAAGCTTGATTAGGCAGGTAAGTAAAAGCAAGTTGAGATGATTTCAAGAAAAATCCTGAGTGAATCACTGGACAGCTGAACAGAGAAGGATCTTGAAGCTGATTTAGGAAGAGCTGAGCTTCTGGAAGCCCAGACAGAGTAGCTGAGCACACAGGCCTTGCTGATGGGCAAACCCAGCGGAGGCCGAGACGGTGGGCACGTTCCTCCAGTCACCTCCCTCCAGCTCAGCCTCCTCTCCAGGTGGTAGCTGCTCGGCAGGGGGCTGGAATTTGGACAAAGGACAGCCTGACCCATGCCAGAGCTCCCTGGCTGGTGGGAGGGCTGGGGGCAGGTGGCCAGGACCCCAGATATGTTCCTCTGCCTGTTGTCTTCAAGACCCTCCAAGGCCGGGCTCTGTGGCTCATGCCTGTAATCCCAGCACTTTGGGAGGCTGAGGCAGGTGGATCACTCGAGGTCAGAAGTTTGAGACCAGCCTGGCCAACATATGAAACCCCGTCTCTACTAAAAATACAAAAATTAGCTGGGTGTGGTGGTGCGTGCCTGTAGTTCCAGCGGCTTGGGAGGCTGAGGCACGAGGATCACTTGAACCCGGGAGGCGGAGCGTGCAGTGAGCTGAGATGGTGCCACTGCACTCCAGCCTGGGTGACAGAGGGAGACTGTCTCCAGAAAAAAAAAAAAAAAAGAACCTCCAAGGTCCCAGGCAGTGAGACAGTTAGGATTGCTGGCCCCTGGCTGGGTGCCAGGGGACACCTGCCAGCATCAGCTGCTTCCTAAAGGTCAATTCACTGCTTAAAGCATGGGCAGGACTTATCTCCCCCACCCTAGCTCCAGTTCCCTGGGGCTTGGCCCCCTGCTTATCAGCCACGGCTCTGTGGGGGGCCTTTCTAATGGGGAGAACCCTAGTCATGGGGTCTCCTCCCACTGCCCTGCTGCATCCTGGGAGGGTAGTGGGGGTGAGGAAGGACTCGGAGGCTGAAGCAGAGAGCCCGGGGGAGGGCTGCTGGGAGACAGGGAGGAGGGGTCAAGGCAGAATGCGTCTTCTGAGCTGGAAGAGAGGGAAGCCCCTCTCTGGCACTGTGAGGCCGGCCTAAGATCAGCAGTGGCCATGCCACCCAGCTCTTGCTGTTTATGTTGAATGCTGCCACCCCTTGCCAAGGTCATACAAGGTCATGCAGACTCAAGGCGGTGTACCCATCCTGATCTCCAGGGGTGCAGTCCTGGCTCTGCTGCTTCCTGGCAAACGGACCTCAGGTGATCCCAGACAAATAAGCGGACCCGTCGGAACCTCAATTCCTCAGTGGGAAAACGGGATCACACCTCCCTGTGGGGTTTTTGTGAAGCTGAGGGGTGGCAAGCACTTCAATTTTCCCAACAATCCCATTTCACAGCTGAGAAAACTGAGGCTCAAACAGGGGAAGCAGTTTGCCCAAGGGCGCACAGTGCCCTGCGGGGCTGGATTTAAACCCAGGCGATCTGGTCTGGCTTTAGCACCTGTGGGCCCTGAACTCCTGGTGGTACCATGATGGGTTGCCTGTGTCTCCAGGTTAGTACCATGATGGGTTGCCTGTGTCTTTCAGCATCCGCCTCCACAGCCCTGGCTGCCGTGACGGGGGCAGGCCCAAGCAGCCAGACGGGATCAGACCACAGATCCCTTTCTTCTCCACCGGCATGCCAAACCCTGAACCCCTTCCTGCCCCATACCCTTTGCCAAAACTTTCTCAGAAAATTGCTTTCTTTGACTCCAGGCCCAGCGTTTCTGGGTAACCGGCGTCTCCCACTGTTGCCTCCTCTCTCTCTCTCTCTCTCTTTTTTTTTTTTTGAGACAGAGTCTTGCTCCCAGGCTGGACTGCAGTGGTGCGATCTCAGCTCACTGCAACCTTCACCTCCCAGGTTGAAGCCATTCTCCTGCCTCAGCCTCCTGAGTAGCTGGAACTATAGGCACGCGCCACCACACCCAGCTAATTTTTTGTATTTTTAGTAGAAATGGGGTTTCACCATGTTAGCCAGGCTGGTCCCAATCTCCTGATCTCGTGATCCACCCGCCTCGGCCTCCCAAAGTGCTGGGATTACCGGCATGAGCCACCGCACCCCGCCTGCCTCCTCTCTTTATTCGAGGCCTGCTTGCAGACAGGTCTCTTGTTCCCATTTGGGCTTGTGGGAGGAGAGTGCTAACCAGCATGGGGGTGGAGGCTTCTAGCCTGCCCAGGAATCTGGCTGCCGGATTCTGAGCCGCAGACCTGAGGTCAGATCCTTGCCTTGCCACTTCCTGATCCCTTCGTGCCTCAGTTTCCACATTTGGAGCCAGGGCAGAGTTGCACCATCCTCCCTCCATGCTCTCCTAAGAGCAGCTGTCTCAAAGCACAGAGGCCACCCTGGGCGCAGATTCGGGCTTATGGTGGACTCTTGGTATTTGGCAGCTGCTGAGAGCTTGCTTTGAGTGGTTTTTGAAAAGCGGCTTCCTCAAGTCTGGTCAGGCACAAACATTCAGAGGCACCTCTTTGGGCTTCCTTCCCACTTCCCTGGGAATAGATTCCCGTTCCTTTACTCATCTGACCTGTACATGATACCCCTTTCCAGTCTGTTTGTTCGTTCGTTCGTTTGTTCGTTCATTCATTCCACAAGCCAGTATTGAGCACATTTGAGGGTCCTACCCTATACCCTTTGCCAAAACTTTCTCTTGGAAAATTACATTCTTTGATGCCAGGCCTGGCCTTTCCAGGTATCTGGCACCCCCCGGGATCCAGTAGCTTCTACGCCTTTATGACTGTGTCCCCCCGATGGCTCTGTGTGGCAGGGGCTGGTACTATGATGCCCACTTTTCGGATGAGGCACCCAAGGCAGGGAATGCAGGAGGAACCTTCCCAAGCTCACACCAGCAGGGAGCGAAGGTGGCCTTGGTGGTGGCTTGATGTTCTTGCTCGGTGACCTTAGAGAGAACATTGATTTGGTTCCAACTTGAAACAATTCTGTACTTTTCAGAGAAAGCGTTTTTGTTTGTTTCATGGCTCAGTAGAGTGAGTATGTGGGCGTGGCTCGAGGCTCAGCTGCTTTCTGTGGCCTCTTCCAGCTTTTGGTTCACGGCTCTGTTCATGTCTTGCCAGCGAAGGAGCCTGGACTGACCACGGGGAGGGGCTGCAGGGACAGGCCGATGGGGAGGGTGGTCTGCTCTTCTGCTGAGAGCTGCCCCTTTACAGCTCCTCCCAATACAGGTGGGCAGCTGAGTGCCTGGGGAAGCTGGGGCCTTCCCTGATGTCGCATCCCCAGGGATTGAGAGATGGGAAAGAATATGTCTTGGACGTGGTCTGGGAGCGACAACCTGCCTGCCCACTCCCAGGACTGTGGGGAGAAGCGAACCCTCGAGTGTCACAGGGTGGTGTTGGGGCTTTCCCCAGCAGCAGCAGTGGTGGCGGGCAGCACGCGAGTGCCGGGAAGGGATGGGGCCAGTGTCCCCTGCCCAGGTGGCGGGTGCAGAGCCCCGGCTGGGACTGCTTAAGGGAGCATTTTCTCGTCCAGAGCAGGCTGGTGCCCAGGGACATCGCACTTGGGGAGGGGAGGGCTGGAAGGGAGGCCCCCAGGGAATGTCTGCCCACCTCCCGGGACACTCTCCCTGAGCTAAAAGCCTGCTTTTCTGTTTTTTCTTGCAGTTACTGAGAAGGAGGTCCAGCAGTGGTAAGTAGCTGCTTTTTCTCACATCGTGTGGAGGGCTGGGGTGTCGGCTTTGTGCTGATGGGGACAGCAGTCCAGCTGCCCAGGACGGGGGCATGTGGAGGGGCCCCTGAACATGGGATCTGGGCAGCCTTTGTTCAGTTCCCTTGTCCTTGCGGGACTGACAGAGTTTCAGTGGCACTGGGCTGGGGGTGGCATTGGGTGTTTGCTGGTGGTCTTTGTTACGGTGGCACTGGGCTGGGGGTGGCGTTGGGTGTTTGCTGGTGGTCTTTGTTGCAGTGGCACTGGGCTGCAGTGGCGTTGGGGTGTTTGCTGGTGGTCTTTGCTTTCAGTAGCATCTTTAAGGACCACCAAGCCCTGAATGATTGATTCCAAGCCCTGCTTACCAAAGAGAAGGGTCTGGATAAGACAGTCCTTCTATGTCCTTGAGAGGTCCTTTCTCCTTGCTGGGGCTCATCGCCCCTTCTATAAATCGATCGATTCACTTGGAGCAGGGATGGCAAATGGGCTTACTCTTGGATGCCAGCTCTAATTAATCTGTTGTAGCTGCCTGCAGGGCCGTGATAAGAAGGATTCCGAGGCCATACGTCATGGAGCAAATGGAAAGGCGTCAGTGAGGGACCGGTGGGGCCTGTAATGGATGAGCGGCGCCTGGGCTGGGCCTGGGGGAGGAGGGCGGCTGTCTGTCACTGTGGAACGTGGAGCAGACGGGAGGCTTGCCCTGTTCGGGGACTGAGCTGCAGGGGCGGCGTGTAGGGACATGAGCTTGGAGACCTTCCAGGTGCCCCCAAGAGCCTCCAGGGCCACCTTCAACACCTACCTGTCTCAAGTCCAAGCCGCAGATGGGGCAGGGCTCTGCTGGCCCGCCTGGCTCTGTGGAGCCCTCACTGAGCGGTGCCCTAACCTGGGGCCCAGCTTCCACCCTCACTTTCCACTTTTGCATCTCCCTGTGTGAGTGCCTCAGAAATGCCCTCCTTCTAGGTCTTCACCCCTGTGATTCTCCTTTCCTGGAATGCCGACCTTCCTTCCTGCACCATCTGAACTCTGCCCCTCCCAAGGCTCAGCTCAAGTTGCTTCCTCCATGAAGACTCCCTGGATTCCCCATCCAAACATGTTCTCCCCACCTTTGCGCATGCCAGCCAGAGGGGTCTTTGTTGAACAAAACCTGACTATGCCAGACGTCTGCTAAAACCCTCTCTGGACTTCAGGCGAAGTCCTCACCCTTGGCATGGTTATGTGCTTATGAGGCCTGGTTCAGTCTGGCCCTGCTGACCACCGCAGTCTGGCATCCTCTGCCCTTTGGCCTTTGCCCTCTGGTCAGCCTCAACTGCTGTTGGTTCCTTGAACTCACCTTTGTCTCAGGGGCTTCCTGATGTTTGCCCAGACCGCTCTCCTTGCCTGCTGGATGTTACCTCCTTGCCCCCTGCCCCCCACTGAAACCCCTCAAACCCCTGTCTGGCTTGGGGCCTCCTCTGACCTCCCGCTGCCCTGCGCCTCCCTGGGACAGCCGATGACATACCGGGCAGCAGATAACCATTTCATCCTTCTCTGCCTCCCGCCAGGGCTCTGAAGGCTGGCCAGCTTGGCCTTGCCCGTGGCTGTGTCTCCAGGGCTTGGCCACGGTGGGTCCTTGGCACCCAGCAGGCATCGCCCTGGGTGCTTCAAATTCATGCTGCCATTGACTTCTTTTTCTTTCTTTTCTTTCTTTTTTTTTGAGACAGAGTCTTGCTTTGTTGCCAGGTGCCAGGCTGGAGTACAGTGGTGTGATCTTGGCTCACTGCAACCTCTGCCTCCTGGGTTCAAGCAATTCTCCTGCCTCAGCCTCCCAAGTAGCTGGGACTACAGGCACGTGCCACCACACCTAGCTAATTTTTGTATTTTAGTAGAGACGGGGTTTCACCATGTTAGCCAGGATGGTCTCAATCTCTTGACCTCATGATCCGCCCGCCCTGGCCTCTCAAAGTGCTGGGATTACAGGCGTGAGCCTCTTTTTTGTTGGTTTTTTGAGTTGGCGTCTCTTGCTCTGTCACTCAGGCTGGAGGGCAGTGGCTTGATCTTGGCTCGCCACAACCTCCGCCTCCCGGATTCAAGTGATTCTCCTGTCTCAGCCTCCTGAGTAGCTGGGATTACAGGTGTGTGCCACCACGCCTGGGTAACTTTTGTGTTTTCAGTTGAGACGGGGTTTCACCATGTTGGCCAGGTTGGCCTCAAACTCCAAGTGATCTGCTCTCCTCAGCCTCCCGAAGTGCTGAGATGACAGATGACATATACTTAAATTATTATTAATATTATTTTTTTAGAGACAGGATGTTGTCTTGTCTCCCAGGCTGGAGTGTGCTGGTGCTATCAAAGCTCACTGCAGCCTTGACCTCCTGGGCTCCAGTGATCCTCCTGACTCAGCCTCCTGAAGAGCTGGGACTACAGGCATTTACCACCATGGCTGGCTAATTATTTAAAAATTTTTTGTAGAGATGGGGCCTCACTATATTGCCCAAGCTGGTCTTGAGCTTCTGGCCTCAAGCAATCCTCCTGACTCAGCCTCCCAAGTAGCTGAGACCAGAGGTGCGAGCCACAGAGCCCAGCTCTGGGCCTGAATCCTGAACTGCCCACTTCCTGGCTGAGTGACCTTAGACAAATGACAGACTTCTTAGGACCTCAGTTTCCCCCTCTGGAAAGGGAGGGTGATAATAGTGAAACTTTCTAGGAGTAGCGTGAAGAATAAATGTGCTAACTCACATATGACATTTGGAACGGAGCCTAGGAAACGTTCTCTCTTCTGGCGTTAATACCATAGTAATCATGGTCCTGACATCATCAGTGCAAACCGCCGAGCAGCCTTGAGATTGAGGACTTCTCCGCATTAGGTGGGTGAGGAAACTGAGGCCCGGGGAGTCAGTGACTTTGGTTTGCTCATCAAGCATCAGTAGAGTGTGCCAGGCACCGTCCCACACCCTGGGACACGCTGCGAACTGGACAAAACCCCAGGCCCCGACATACACACGAGTACAAAGCGGGGTCACTGTGGGCTGAGAAATGTGTCGCGGGGAAACGCAGATTCAAACATGAAGGGGTGGGGGCCTCGTTATGATGAAGAGGTCAGGTGTGGCTGACATTTGAGCTGCAACCTAGATGATAAGGACTCTGGTGGAACCTGAGTCGTATCCACCCAGACATAGAAAACAGCAAGGACCAGTTGCTGGGAGTAGGGCCTGGAGAGTTTGAGGAGTGGCAGGGAGCCAAGGAAACTGGCCCGAGGGGGCGGTGTGGAGGCCCCCGCAGCAAAACAGGTACCCTTGGCTGTGTGACGCCCTGTGCTCACTCCTCACTGTGGGGGCACTTCCCCTAAAGGGCTTATAAAGAAAAAATCAGCCTGCTTTAGACATGCACCTATAGTCCCAGCTACTCAGGAGACTGAGGTGGGAGATTGGCTTGAGTCCAGGAGGTTGAGGCTGCAGTGAGCTATGATTGCTCCACCTCAGGCAATAGAGTGAGACCTTGTCTCTTAAAAACAAAACAAAACAAAGAAAGCCAGGCATGGTTGCCCACACGTGTAATCCCAGCACTTTGGGAGGCCCAGGCAGGAAGATCACTTGAGCCCAGGAGTTTGAAACCAGCTTGGGCACATAAGCTGACCTTGTCTCTATGAAAGAAGAAAAAAAATGCTGGGCATGCTGGCACATGCCTATGGTCCTAGCTACTTGGCTGAGGTGAGAAGATCTCTTGGGCCCCAGAGGTCAAGGCTGCAGTGAGCCATGATTGTGCCACTGTAATCCAGCTTGAGTGATAGAGTGAAACCCTGTCTCAAAAAAAAAAAAAAGACAATAGGTGATATTTTGAGAAAAGTTCTGTCTGTCTCAAGTAGATATCCTATGGTCACTTTGGTAGTACCTTCAAGGCTAGGAGACAGCTGAACCAATCCTTTCTCTGGCTCTCCTGGGTCAGCCCTCCACCCACCTCACTGGTGTATTCTAGAATGATCCCATCCCCTTGAGGCAATGCTAGACCAGGGACGGTTAGACAGTGACACTCTGCCCTCCTGTGAGCGTGGCAGACATCAGTAATGGATCACAGAGTATGTTGATCTATGCTCTGGGAGCCAGTGGAACTGCTGTTACCACACAAAATAAACCACTTTGCTAGACCTTGATTGTCCTAAACCTCATTGGTTAACCCGGGACTGAAACACAAACCCACCTACTCATAGGCTGGATCCGGCGGGCTCACCATCCCCTCTGTCCTTTGCACAGAAGGCAAATGAGATGAGCACCTGCATCCCAAGCACCCTGGCCCATTTTCAGAGGACGCTTTCTCACCATGGCCCATGCTCATACTTTTTTTTCTTTTTTTTTGAGATGGAGTCTCGCTTTTGCCCAGGCCGGAGTGCAGTGGCACGATCTCAGCTCACTGCAACCTCTGCCTTCTGGGTTCCAGTGATTCTCTTGCCTCGGCCTCCTGAGTAGTTTGGATTACAGGTGCACACCACCATGCCTGGCTAATTTTTGTATTTTTAGTAGAGATGGGGTTTCATCATGTTGGCCAGGCTGGTCTCGAACTGCTGACCTCAGGGGATCCACCTGTCTCGGCCTCCCAAAATGCTGGGATGACAGGCGTCAGTCACCGTGCCCGGCCCTGTTCTTGTTCTGAACAACTCTCAGATGCCCACCAGCTGGTGACTCTGCCCATGCCTGCCCCTCTCTTGGGGAAAACTCAGGATTCCTGAGCCCCGGCTGTCAGGCAAGGCAGTGGAGGGCCCAGCCATCCCGGGCGAGAGTGGCAGTGGGAGGGAGGGACATTCAGGGAGCAGTGGGCCCCAGTGCATATGGTTTTCCTCTCCCGCCTGAGAAGCGCCGGGGCAGTGTCAGCTGCAGAAGCAGCTTTGATGTCCTCCGGTGTCTCTTTCTTCATCACATGTATGGAGCTCCCCTCTTCTCTACACACACATTATGAGCCCTCTCCTTCCCTTGCTCATGTCCAGCTCCTCTGCCCGGCCAGCCTGCCTTCCTCAGACAGCAGATCCTGCATCTCATCCCTGCCCCTGCCCACAGTGGTCTGAGCCCCCTGGTCTGCAGTGCTGCCTCCGCCTCAACCTCACTGGGCTGCTGCCTGCGTATGTTGGCTCTGCTGTGCTGGCTCCACACAGCCTCTGCTAGAGCTTTGGAAAATGGAACCAGCCCCTTGGTGACTTCCCATTGCACTTAGGATAAAGCCTTAGCACCTTGCCTGGCTCACAGGGCTCCCTGAGCTCTCTGACCTCACCTTTTCCCCTAGGTCACTGTGCACTGCCATACTTGCTGTCCCTCACCCGTGCGGAGCTCATCCTTCCTCAGAGCCTCCATCTCTGCTGTTCCCTTTGCTGTTCCTGCAGCCTCCAGTTTCGGCATGGCTGGTTCAGTCTCGATAGCCACACCTCCACCCCCAGTCAGCTGCTCAGAGAGGAGGTCCCATCTGCCCTGCACAGTCCAGGGTCATCTGGGTTTGTGCTGACATTTAGCAGCTGCCCTACAGGGTCTAAAGTGATTCTGTGATTTGTTCTGGGCCACAAAGTCAGTAGAAGTAGAGCCTGGACTAGAACTTGCGCTCCAGTGCTAGTCGGGTCCCAAGTCCCCAAGGCCCCCAGTCCCCAAGGAGAGCGCAGGCCAGGGCACAGCAACGGGAGGCCTGGGGCAGGCCGGCTGGGCATGCTCACCCCGCACCAGGCTCCAGACTGGGTGTCCCACGGTGCCAGCTCCTCGGTGTCTCCCAGTTCTGAGCTGCTGATGCACTTGTCCATGTTTGGCAGAGGGAGGACACTGGAGGCTTGGAGAGGTAGAGCCAGCATCGGTGTCCACCGCCAGCTTCAGGGTCTGCAGGAGCCGGGCACCTCCCACTCCCACGTCTCTTGTTCTCTTGATTATCTTAGTTCCTGCTCCTTGAGCCCAATTCACCATCGTAGGAGACCAGGAACCACAGTGAGGGCTGCTGAAGACACGGTGGGTCCCAGGCTCGGCAAGGTGACTGTGAGCCCTGTAATCACCTGGAAAGTGATGAGGATGTCATCCTGAGTGGAGACCGCAGGGTAACACACCATCATCAGGCAGCAGTCCATGATGGGAAAATGTAGGCAGAGAAGAAAGCTGGGATGGCTGCAGGCTGAGGCTGCATGTGGGTGTGAGGTGTGGGGGTCCTCTGGTGGATTATTTGTCCTATTTTCCAAATTTTCTGCAACTTTTTTTTTTTTTTTTTAAAGACAGAGTCTTGCTCGGTTGCCCAGGCTGGAGTGCAGTGGTGTGATCTCGGGTCACTGCAACTTCTGCCTCCTGGGTTCAAGCAATTCTCCTGCCTCAACCTCTCAAGTATCTGGGATTATAGGTGTGTACCACCATGCCCAGCTAATTTTTTTTTTTTTTTGTATTTTTAGTAGAGATAGGGTTTCACCATGTTGGCCAGGCTGGTCTTGAACTCGTGACCTCAAGAAATCTGCCCACCTCGGCCTCCCAAAGTGCTGGGATTACAGGTGTGAGCCACCACGTCCGGCTCTGCAATGTTTTATTACTTTTATAATAACCAAAATCCCAGCAATACGATAGCAAAAGTAGTGGGTAGAAGCCAGAGGAATGCTGTCCTCACGTCCACAGGGCCAGCTGTTGATTCTGGGCTGCCCGTGCAGAGTGGGTATGGAGATGGCCTCTCAGTGACACACTTGGGGCTTTCCTGCAGGCAGGCACTGTGCTGATAATGGTGCCGGGCGGAGAATCCGAGGAGCCCCATTTTACAGATAAAGAAACTGAGGCTCAGAAGGGTGGAGTCCCTGGCCCAGGTCGTACAGCTCTGTGTGTGTGTGGAGTCTGGGTCCAGCTCGCTTTGCCTCCGTGGTCCCAAATATTGGGGCTCAGACCTGCCAGCTTCTTGCTTTCTTGCTCTGGGAAACCCATAAAACTGGAGGCTATGGGGGGTGGGGAAGGGAAAGGAAGAGGAATCATCTCGTGGTTGTTTGGGACCCTCTTCCAGGCCTCCAGGGAGTGCTGTGAGGGGCATACCACTGGAGGGAGTTGTTTGAAGAGATAATGGGAGAATGATTTGCTGAGGCTGCCGCTGGGCCGTCCCTGCTGCGCCCGGCTGATTGCACTCGGAGTTATGCTTCATGATTTATCCGTCTAGCGATCTCTGTCCCACCTTTTGCATTGCAGAGAGCAGCTGCCGCAATATCGTCCGCATGGCAGGAGATGCAGGGTGGCCTCTCAGCAGGAGCTGAGAGTAGCGAATTCGGGGAGGTCCTAGAGGACTGGGGCTTTTGGGAAACTGAGGCCCGGAAGTCCAGGGGCTTGGTCAGGCCCTCAGAGAACTAGAGGCTAAACTGGAGTTGGACCCATGTGTCCTGGGAGCATTCAGTCATTCGTTCTTTTGTTCACTGATTCATCAGTATGTCTTTACTGAGCAACTAGTCTGTGCCAGGCTGGTGCCAATTGCTGGAGGGCATCAGGGACTGAGGGAGGTGAGGTGCTTGGAGTCTCCTGGTGGACACGGGCATTCACCCAGCGTGGCGCTGGGGAGGGGGGAGAGAAGGTGGGAGTCTCGGGGAGGACCCCCAGCGCTGGAGTGGGAAACGTTTTGCAAGTGGCAGTCAGCTTTCAGGATTTTTATGAAATGACAGATGTCTTTTCTCCCTTCCCTTTTAAAGGAGCGTGAGAATGCCTTTGTTGAATCTAGGATTTTCTTTTCTCATGTCTACCCTGCCTTGATGAGCTGCTTTCCGTGGCTGGGGATCGCAGGCTCAGTTCTTCACAGCCTGGGCCTGCCTCTGAGGCCTGGCATTATGGCTCTTCTCCAATCCCCAAAGGGGTCTCTGGCCCCCAAAGAGTTAAGACCCTGTTCATGAACAAGGTTGTGGGAGGTGTGGCTTCTGTATAAACATCTGGGGCTAAATTACTGGGTGGGGAGGGGCAGTGAGGGATCTTGGTGCCCATGTACTAGGAGACTGGGTATTAGGAAGGACTTCCTGGCCAGGCGAGGTGGCTCATGTCTGTCCTCCCAGCACTTTGGGAGGCCGAGGCAGGTGGATCATGAGGTCAGGAGTTTGAGACCAGCCTGGCCAACATGGTGAAACCCCATCTCTACTAAAAATACAAAACTAAGCTGGGCATGGTGGTGGGCACCTGTAGTCCCAGGTACTCAGGAGGCCAAGGCAGGAGAATTGCTTGAACTCGGGAAGCAGAGGCTGTAGTGAGCTGAGATCTCGCCCCTGCATTCCAGCCTGGGCCATGGCGCGAGACTCAGTCTTGAAGCAAAAAAAGAAGGGGGAAGGACTTCCTGTGGGGCTAGAGTGGGGGACTCGGGAGGGTATGGTGGAACCTTCATCCTGGCACAGTTCATGGGACGAGGTAAGGGGGCGTGGGCTGTCCCCAGCAGCTGGTTCTGGTGTTAGAGGAAGTCGTAGGCCAGGGCTTGGGGCGTGGCCAGTGCTCAGAATGTCCTGTGGTATTAACAGTCTCAGCTCATTTGTCCAGGCACACTCAGGGCCTGGAAGGAAGGTGTGAGGTTGGCTCCCACCTCACAGATGAGGAAACAGGCTCCGAGGAGAACTGTCACCTGCCCTGGGTCACACACAGGTCAAGAGTGGGGCAGGATCAAGCCAGGCCTGAAGCCTGAGCCCTTCTTTTTCAATTTCTTAAACTTAAAAAAACTATATATATATATATATATATATATATATATATATATATATATACACACACACACACATATATAGCCCCTTTTTCTTTTCTTTTCTTTTTCTTTTTTTTTTTTTGAGGTAGGGTCTGGCTTTGTTGTCCAGGCTGGAGTGTAGTGGTATGATCATAGCTCACTGCAACCTCTAACTTTTGGGCTCAAGGGTTCCTCCTCCCTTAGCCGCCCAAGCAGCTAGGAGGACAAGCACAACCCACTAAGCCTGGCTCCACTAATTTTGTTTTTGTTTATTTTTTTGTAGTGAGATGGGGTCTTGCTATGTTGCTCAGACTGATCTCGAACTCCTGGGCTCAAGTGATCCTCCCGCCTCGGCCTCCCAAAGTGCTGGGATTCCAGGCATGAGCCACTCGCCTGGCCTCCTGTTTCATATTACAGAGTTCCTGCACGCTCAATGCTGCCAGTGAAAATGATCATGGAGATTCACAATTGCAATGCTAATTACCACAGGGACCCCTCTGCAACTCCTTTCTCCTGCACACATGAGACACTTGTCCGAAGTGGGGGCCTGCATGGTGGACCTCCAGAGCCATCCATCCTCTGGAGCCTGGAGATGCTGGGGCTGGACCCCGAGATCCTGCCCTGAACCCCTGACCATGCTGAGCACCTTGCGTCACCCATCTGCAGGGAGACTTGGGATAATGGGTTACTCCTGGCACCATCTCTACTCCCTCCCCCGGCCTGGCCGGAGCCAGCAAGGATGCTAGGACTCCTGTCCCTTCCACTGTGGGTCTGGAATCAAGCAGAAGATGTGGAGGAAAACAGGCCTACGGAGGACTTTTGGCCTCCACCAGGCTGTCAGAGAGGTGGGCAGGGCCAGGAGAGCCAGCCACTCTCTCCCCTTCCCAGTACCAAGCAAGAGGCGGCTCCCATTTTGGAGTCTGGGCTCTGGTCCTGGTCACCTTGTTGGATAGCTGTGTGACTCTGACATTAACTGAGCAGCTACTATGTGCCAGGCACAGGAGTGGGCGGTGCAGGTTTGGAGGTGAACTAGAAGATAGGGTTCCTTCCTCAATGGCCCATATAGGGCACTGGCCTGTCACTACACAAGTCACTCAAATCATTCCCGAGGCACAGCTGCTCGAGTGGCCACCGAGGCCCAGCCCGGGGATGGGCTGCTGGGAGTGTGTCCCGGAGCGTGACCCGGCCTGGGTGGTCAGAGGGGCTTCTCTCAAGGAGATGCTTTTCCTTCTGAGAAGGAAGTGGTGAGCGGAGTCAGGCAGGTGAGGAGGGCAGGGAAGAGCAGACCCCGCAGAAGACATCCGCATGAAGGCCCTGAGCCGGGAGGGCCTTCACCTTGGGAAGCCTCAGTTTCTCCTTTGGTAAAGTGTGCGGGATTGGCCTTGCCTCCTGGATGATGGGGCAATTGGGCAGAATCGTGCCTGGAAAGCACCCTGCCCTGTGCCTGGCTCTCAGTGGGTCTCCTGAATAGCTGTTAGAATCAGATGCTTATGCGGATCCCCAGAGCTTGTGGGGGTCCCCAGAGACCATCTGGTTGAGTGGTTCTCAACCTGAATGCTTCTGCCCCCGAGGGGATATTTGGCAGTGTCTGGAGATACTCGGGGTTGGCCTCACTTGGGGAGAGGGTGCTACTGGCATCTGTGTGATAGAGGCTGGGGACAATGCTGAATGTCTACCGTGCACAGGACAGGTGGGGTGGGACCCTGATCTAGCATGAGCCACTTACTTTACTCACAGGGCAACCGAGGGCCATTGTGGGGAAGGGGTTTGCTCAGGGCCCTCCCCCAGCACGACAGGTTTGGGCCAGGCCCAGCACCAGAGCAGTGCTGGCGGCAGCATGTCTGAAGGTGAGCGGGAGGAACTGGTGGGAGGCAAGGAGGAGGCCCGGGCCTGTGGGAACCTGACCCTGGACCAGGAGTGGGGATGGAGTCACAGCTCTCAGGCATCCTGGGCACAAGATTATTGGGCATGATCTTCATCATTCAGCCAGCAGCTCACTCGGGTGCTCACTGCAGGAGGGGGTGTGCGGCTGCTTTGGGGCGTCCTGACTCAGCTAGCCGGCGGCAGATGGGTGGCATGTCAGGCTGGGACCGTGGTGTGAAATCCCAGCCTCGGAGCTGCGGTGATTTGTGGGGTGGTAGAGGCCTGGGGGCGGCGTCTGGGGCGTCTGGGAAGGTTCAGACTCCCCCACCCCGTCTCTTTGCTCCGTTTGAGGCAGGCTCCCTCCTCCACCTTGTGATGATGAAGGGGAGTTACGTAATGTTTGGGTAGCAGTCGCTTTACCCATGCGCTTACACGGGGGTGGTGCAGCCTGGCTTGCCGAAGGGGCGGGTGAGGCGGGGAGCCTGCGAGGCAGGAGCCCTGCGTCTGCGCCCTTTCTGCTGGTGACTTGCTATGTGACTTTCGGCCTGTCTCTCTCCCTCTCTAGGCCGGTCTCCATACACAGAGGGTGGAAGCGCATCACTGTTTTTCTTCCCTCCCCTCCCCTCCCCTCCCCTCCCCTCCCCTCTCCTTTCTTTTCTTTTCTTTCTTTTCTTTTTGAGATGGAGTCTCACTCACTTTATCACCCAGGCTGGAGTGCAGTGGCATGATCTCGGCTCCCTGCAACCTCCGTCTCCTGAGTTCAAGTGATTCTCCTGCCTCAGCCTCCTAAGTAGCTGGGATTATAGACATACACCACCAGACCCAGCTAATTTTTGTGTATTTAGCAGAGATGGGGTTTCGCCATGTTGGCCAGGCTGGTCTGGAACTCCCGACCTCAGGTGATCCGCCCACCTCTGCCTCCCAAAGTGCTGGGATTACAGGCATGAGCCACCTCGCCTGGCCAAACATCAGTGTTTTTCTTACTGTGTCCACAGAGCTCTTAGGTCCCAGCCAGAGTCTCTGGAGGTCCCTGTTCCAAGGGGCTCAGGAAGAAGGAGCCAGACACATGGGCTCTTGCTCCCTCCGCCCCTGCCTGGCAGTTTGTGTATTCAACTCACCGGACAAACATACACCAGGCCCACGTTACTCGCTAGGCCTCATGCGCATCATCAGGGCATGGGGGTGTCGGGAGCCTACATTCTGGTGGGGACTGGCCTGGAGGCGCATGTGGTGTAGCGTGGTCCACGCTCTGCTGGGACGGACAAGCGGGCAGGGGAGCAGAGGAGGCCTGAGGCCTCAGACCAGCTGGGCCAACTTCCTGAAAGAAGCAACATCAGCTGGATGTAGTGGCTCATGCCTGTAATCCCAGCACTTTCGGAGGCCAAGACAGGTGGATCATGAGGTCAGGAGTTTGAGATCATCCTGGCCAACATGGTGAAACCTCGTCTCTACTAAAAATACAAAAATTAGTTGGGCATGGTGGCAGGCACCTGTAATCCCAGTTACTTGGGAGGCTGAGGCGGGAGACTCACTTGAGTGAGCCCAGGAGGTGGAGGTTGCAGTGAGCCGAGATTGCGCCACTGTACTCCAGCCTGGCGAAAGAGCAAGACTCCATCTCAAAAAAAAAAAAAAAAAAAAAGTCAGGAAGGCTTCATTCAGGACTCTTGCAATAGGTGTCAGGACTATCATAACCCCGGAGAGAGAGGGGCTCAACCCTGAATGTGAGGAAAAGTGAGGCTTTACCACCAGTGAACAGGGCGAGGGGTCAGTGGGTGGAAACGGAGTAAGAGGAGGCCTCCAGGGCAGGGCATTCCTGCTGAACTGACTGGGCAGGCTGATGCGAGGGGCAGGACGGGCACTCACCGAGGAACTTGATCAGATATCGTGTGTAGGGATTCTGGCTACACTGACTTTGGATTCTTGCTGCAGCTGGGCCAGGCAGGCCGAAGACCTGGGGCAGGGGCCAGGGGATAGGTTGAGGCCAAGTGAGAAGAGAGCTCAGAGGAGCCTATCTTAAGTCTGGGTGTGGAGTAGGCGGGGTTTGGCAGGAGGAAGCTGGAACAGCAGGCTGGGCACCCCCTCATGGTCATTGCTTCATGGGGGGCTTCTTGGGGCCCCTGCTAATGGCATGGAAGGGGGCTGGGGCCTCACCGTGATAACCTCTGCAGTGGTAACTGGATAGGCCCCCGAAGGCTCCCCACTGAGGCTGGCTTCCCTCCACACAGACCCTCACTGCCCGCCTTCCACAGCTGCGCGCCACGCAAACTCCGTGCACAGCCTCCCTCTCCTTAGAGCGGCCCCTGTGAACCATCTGCAGGGACGCCTTTGGGTGCCTTTTGTTTTGTCTTTATTGTTTTTAATAACCTTTTAGAATCACTCAAGTAGCACAGACCCATTGTGGCTAAGTTAGAAGGTTTGCACGAAGAAGTAACCACCCAGCATCCAGGGAGGTCTGGCGACAGCTAGGTGTATCCCCACACAGGTCATTATGTCCTGGTGCCAGGCATGTTTCCTCCCCGCCCAGGGGCCCAGCGTCGCCTGGGGGTCTGGGGTCATGGACCAGGCTGAAACAGAAGAAGCTGGAAAGAAGCAGGGGAAGGCAGCTTTAAGGGCTGGGAGTGGGAGTGGCTGTGTCCCTTCCTCCTGCTGTGGGAAGGGACTTGAGATCCACAGTGGCATGATCTTGGCTCACTGCAACCTCGGCCTCCCAGGTTCAAGTGACTCTCCTGCCTTAGCCTCCTGAGTAGCTGGGATTACAGACATGCACCACCAGGCCTGGCTAATTTTTGTATATTTAATAGAGATGAGGTTTCACCATGTTGACCAGGCTGGTCTTGAACTGTGACCTCAAATGATCCACCCACCTCGGACTCCCACAGTGCAGAGATGACAGGCGTGAGCCCCTGCGCCCAGCCTCGCACCCGTGGTTTTCTGACTCTGTCCTGCTTTGCTTCTTTCTTGCTTGGCTGATCCAAGCAGGAGCTCAGAACAGATCTCAGGACTGAGCAGAGGCCAGTAGACCCCGAGAGTCCCACCAGGCTGCAGGGATTCTGGGTGGGCCTGCGGTCATCACCTGCACAGGAGGGATGGGTGCCGGGGTCGCAGGCTGGCCGGCAGGGCAGAGGACAGGAGAAGCATGGCCGGCTCCGAGTCTCACGAGTTGCTGTGGATGAATCTCCTGACCTCTCCATGCCTCAGCATCTGCATCTGTGAAATGGGATAGTTGGGCCGACCGCCGAGGGTGTGCAGGGCGAGTTGAGGGGGAAGCACCCAGTCTCACAGTGCCCGGGATTGGGCTGCTGTCATGGGTTGTTACAAAGGCTGGTGGTTCCTGAGCTGGGACCTACCTCCCTGGGCCTCTAGCACCTTTCAAAGTGTTCTAGGGTAGGGACAGGAAAAGGTGTAGAGGGCTGGCCTATTCACTGCCTCCTGCTTGCTGTGGGCACTGCCAGGATGGTCATGTGCCCGCTGTGGTCTGATTCAAGAAGAACTCCCCTCCCTCCCACATCCCACCCTATCTTCTCTGCCCTCCCTCATCCTCCTCCTCCCCTCAACTGCCCTCACCCCGGCAGCAGCAGCCACAGTACTGGCAGGAGGCTGGGTTCCTGAGCTTCACCATTCAGGCCACAGAATGTTCAAGGGTCCCGCCCCTGGGTGCCCCACACGTCCCTTCAGGTCCTGATGTGCCCAGGGTCCATTCCAGTCCCTTAGATTCCTCTTTACTGGGGAAGGGGACGGTGGCTTTTCCATGTGCATCCTCTCTGGATGGGCCCTAATTACAGCACCACGTGCATTTCCTGCACGGTCATCCCAGAACCTGCTCTGATGTTGGAGGGAAGGGTGGAGGCTTTGCGTGGGTCACATTAGAAGGGGGAACAGGGGAGTGGTGTGAAAGTCTTTGGTGATCTGGCTTCTGGAGCATTGGCCTCTTCAGCATTCACCTTTGATCCCTACCTCCTCTGTAGCCTGGGCTTTGAGGACTTGCAAATGTCTTCCTCTCTCTGAGCCTGTTTTCTCATCTTTAAAATGAGCTCCCTCAGCCTGGCACCATGGTTCACGCCTGTAATCCCAGCACTTTGGGAGGCTGAGGTGGGCAGATCACCTGAGGTCAGGGGTCCAGGACCAGCCTGGCCAACATGGTGAAACCCCGTCTCTACTAAAAACACAAAAATTAGCTGGGTGTGGTGGCACATACCTGTAATCCCAGCTACTCAAAAGGCCGAGGCTGGAGAATCCCTTGAACCCAGGAGGTGGAGGTTGCAGTGAGCCTAGATTGCATCTTGGGCAACAGAGAGAGACTCTGTCTCAAAAAAAAACAAAAAAAAACAAAAAAAAAACAAAGCTTCCTTATAGTACCTTCTCATCGGGCTGTTAGGAGCATTCTGGGAGAATAAGGTGTGCAGAGTTCCCAGCTGGATCTGGCCCTGCAAAGGTAATAGCTGGTGTTGGTAACAGCTCACTGCTTTCTCTGGCTTCCCGTTGGGGAAGGAATCGTCCTCTGAGGAGTGTGTGACCCCCTGTGGTGGGGCGGGAGGGACGGTTCAACTGCACACAGGAGCCAGCTTGTAGACTGGTTTAGAACAACACATATTTAAGTTCACAGTTCTGAAGTTCACACTATTGACCCGTTTTTGTGCCGAGCCCTGTGGTTACATGCACCATGTCCCTCATACCAACGAGATGGGTGTGAAAACCATCCCTTTGTATAGATGAGGAAACAGGTGAGGACATTTGCTTGAGTTTGTACAGCTAGTGAATGGCAGAGATTTGGCCTGGGATTGGGGGTGCAAAGCCATCCCACCGTCAGCCGCCTGGGGACCTGGAGGATCTCGTGCTGGGCACCAGGACTACAGGGCAGACAAATCCGGTCGGAACAGCCAGGGTCCCTCCATGCTGTTTACCCAGTTCCCTGGGAACAGAGACTGAGGGGCGGGGTGTGGGCATGTGGGAGGGGCCAGCTGCCAGCTCCATATGGTGGTCTACCCACCAGCACCAGTAGCAGCCTGCCCGGCTGTGATGCCAGGAGGGGCTCAGCGGAGAAGGCGGGGAGGTGGGAGCGTCTTGTGTAGGCATGCGGCTTCGGGGAGGCCATTCATGTGACTCTTAGCCCCCTTGGGTGGAGCACAGGGCTGGGTGGCCACGTGCTCACTCTGTGTGCAGTATCTGGGTTAACTCCTATGTCAGCTCTTAACGCCCTCATGCAGACGAGGCTCAGAGAGGTAAAGTCTGTATTCAAGGTCACACCACTAGTGAGAGGCAGAGGTGGGACTGCGCCTGTGCCTGTCAAGTCCGGGTCTGTGCCCACAGCCCCCATGTGGCACCATCTCTTTGAACAAGGAGCCACAGCTTTCCTGGGCCCTGGGCAGGTGATGTTGGTGGGTGGGTGATGTTGGCATCTCTTTTACCCTCTCTGGCCTGGTCTGCTGTCTCCAGGTACAAAGGCTTCATCAAGGATTGCCCCAGTGGGCAGCTGGATGCAGCAGGCTTCCAGAAGATCTACAAGCAATTCTTCCCGTTCGGAGACCCCACCAAGTTTGCCACGTTTGTTTTTAACGTCTTTGACGAAAACAAGGTGAGCTGGGGATGGACGGGGCCCGAGGCAGCTCAGAGCCTCTTCCCTCCCGCGGCAGCTGGCTCAGCTCCCATGGGCACCACAGCGTCTCCACGCCCACTCTCTCCTGCTGATGTTCCCTCTGGAGAAGAAACACACACACAAAGGCATGCTGGCACGCACACATACACAGTCGCACATAAATGCATGCACATGTACACATGCAGATACACACATGATAAACAGATGCATCCAAATGCATGCACACACGTGTGCACACATGTACACCCACTCATGCACTGTCATGCACATCTAAGCTCTCACGCAGAGGTATATGTGCACATACACTCGAATACCATGCACACATGCAGGCACACATACAGGGAGATGCATATGAACACAGATGCATACTCATACAGTGCACACAAACACATCTGTGCTCATACAGTGCACACACGTGAACACATGTATACTCATACAGTTCACACAAATGCACACATACACAATGCATGGATTTGCAAGTGCACACACATGTACACACAGAGACACACATATACACACTCACATGTGTACCATGTACACACATGCATGTATACACATATATATGCATGTACACCCTGACATTTCTCTTATAAGCATAAATGCAGATGCCTCCAGTGATAACAAGATTAATAATAATAACCAATATTTACTGAACATTTACTATGTATAAACTCTTTACATGGATTTTTTTTTTGAGACAGAGTCTTGCTCTGTCACCCAGGCTGGAGTACAGTGGCACGATCTGAACTCACTGCAACCTCTACCTCCCGGGTTCAAGCGATTCCCCTGCCTCAGCTTCCTGAGTAGCTGGGATTACAGGCACCTGCCACCATGCCTGGCTAATTTTTATATTTTTAGTAGAAACGGGGTTTCACCATGTTGCCCAGGCTGGTCTCGAACTCCTGATCTCAGATGATCCACCTGCCTTGGCTTCCCAAAGTACTGGGATTACAGGTGTGAGTCACTGCGCCCGACCATACATGGATTATTTGTAATGAGGCCTTACAAGCACCTGGGAGCTGGGTACTTTAATTCTCATATTGTAGGTCAGGAAAGTGAGGCTCTGGGAATCATAAACTATATAGGATCTTTTGTTCCTGGCTTTTTCCACTGAGCGTCACGTTTTCAGGGCTCACCATGTGGTAGCTCGTGTTCCCTTTGGGCAGTGGCTGCACCGACAGCTATTGGGTTTTCTGCAATGACCCCGGTTCTGTCCTGCAGTAGCATTTGAGGGTGGATTGACTGTCACTTGTCCCTGTACCCCCTGCTGCTGGCACCGAGGAGGTTTCTATTCTGTCACACCCCCACCTTGTCCCAGGTTCCCCCAGGCTGGGAGTAACATTCCTGACCCTGGGGAGGGCTCTTCCCTTCTTTGGCCTCAGTTTCTTATTTGCAAATAACAGGTGGAGTTGAACAACCTTCAGTGGCCGTCCCTCTGCAAAAGCCCGTGAGCCCACAGCTCCAGGCCGAGGGATTTCCAGGCGCCGTTGCTGAGAGGGCGCAGGCGTTGGTGCTTCTGGCACCTTCTCCCATCAGGAGTGGAGTCAGCCTCTCTGTTCAGTTTCAGCCCCTCTTCCTGTCCCTCCCTCCCGGCCCCTCCCACTTCTGACCCCCACCCAGTCCCCAGCCTCTGCTCCTGGCCCTCTCCTTGCCTGTTGCCCCCCATTCCTTCGAGCCTGCCCTCTCCACCTGAGTGTTCATTGGCCGCAGTGTCTGGAGCCTGTGAGTGCCCCTCACCCGCCTCCGAGGTTCAGCCTGACCCTGTGGCCTGGCCGGCACTGACCGAAGCCATCCTCTCTCTCTCCTGTCAGGACGGGCGGATTGAGTTCTCCGAGTTCATCCAGGCGCTGTCAGTGACCTCGAGGGGGACTCTGGATGAGAAGCTGCGGTGTAAGTGCAGCTCCTTTGGCCCTGTGGGGCAGCAGCTGGCGGGCCCAGGCAAGAGGGAGGCAGCCCTTGGCCCTCACCCGGCAGGGGCACCAGATGCCCACCGCAGTGACCACAGATGGTGTCCCAGCTGTGTCTGTCCACTGAGAGCAGGCCTGGGCCCTGGGCAGGTAGCCCTCACATGGCCAAGTAACTAGGCCAGGCCAGCTGTCCCGGTTCAGAGAGTAGCACAGACGTCGGCACTTCCAGGTCAGAGGATTTCCTGGAGGCAGCTGGCAGCGGGAAGGAGGCTTGCTGAGGCAGGTGGGCAGGGAGGGCTGCGGGCAGAGGCTGGCAGGAGCCTTGGCTACAGGTGCAGACCTGGGCAGCGGGAGGCGCAGTGGGGACCCAAGACCCAAGTTCAGTGCCAGACCCACCTCTTTCATAGCCACTGCTTTGATTCCAGCTTTCACTCCTTCACTTACTCACTTGTTCATTCACTAAATGGTGACTGCACGCAGCCAGGTGTTGGTACCAGGGACCCACTGGGGGATAAGATAGTAGGTCCTGCTCTCACGGCTGTCAGTGTAGCGTGGCAGCAGGATTTACAAAAACCTCAGGAAACTGCAGGCGAGGAGGAGAGAGGGAGTCGTGAGCAGGAGGGGACCCGCCTGGTAGGCACTGGGCTGGGATGAGAGGAGCTGGGGAGGGGTGTAAGGGCTGCAGGCAGGGGCCCGCATGTTCGAGGCCCATGGAGGGAGGCTGAGAGGAGGACGGGAGGGAGGCTGTGCAGGCCCCTGGCGGCATTAGCAGGAGCGCAGGGAGCGTGAAGGGTGGGGAAGATGGAAACCATGTGGCCAGAACTCCCTGCTCAGGAAGACTTTCACACTTCATTCCGCGGGCAGCCCAAAGACCCTGCAGTTTCTTTTTCTTTTCTTTCTTTCTTTTTTTTTTTTTTTGAGATGGAGTCTCACTCTGTTGCCCAGGCTGGATGCAGTGGCATGATCTTGGCTTACCATGACCTCCGCCTCCCAGGTTCAAGTGACTCTCCTGCCTCAGCCTCCCGAGTAGCCGGGACTATAGGCATGTGCCACCACACCCAGCTACTTTTTGTATTTTTAATAGAGACAGGGTTTCACTATGTTGGCCAGAGTGGTCTTGAACTCCTGACCTTGTGATCTGCCTGCCTTGGCCTCCCAAAGGGTTGGGATTACAGGCATGAGCCACTGTGCCCAGCCTTTTTTTTTTTTTTTTTTTTTTTTTTTAGAAATAAAAGAGAAATTTATGCAAAAGCTCCTGCTCATGATGCACTATTTATTATCTAATGTTGACTGTCGGGGCCACAGCATAATTGTGGGAGCTGAGTGGACCATCGGAGGAGACGGGGGAGGGAGTGGGGTGGTGGGTGGACTCCTCTGGGCCATACCCCAGGCCCCTGGCTTCCCACTCACTCGGCTCCAGCCTCTGAGGCCTCGGCCCTGGCAGCCCAATGCCCCCTCCCTTTATTTTATTATTTATTTGGAGACAGAGTCTCGCTCTGTCTCCCAGGCTGGAGTGCAGTGGCTCGATCTCAGTTCATTACAACCTCTGCCTCCCAAGTTCAAGTGATTCTCATGTCTCAGCTTCCCAAGTAGCTGGAACTGCAGGCACATGCCACCACGGCCAGCTAACATTTGTATTTTTGTAGAGATGGGGTTTTGCCATGTTGCTCAGGCTGGTCCCGAACTCCTGGGCTCCAGAATCTGCCCACCTCAGCCTCCCAAAGTGCTGGGATTACAGGTGTGAGTCACCACACCCAGCCTTATTCATTTTTAACCCTTGTAGCTGTGGGGTGTGTGTGTGTGTGTCTGTGTGTGTGTGTGTGTGTCTGTGTGTCTGTGTGTGTGTGTCTGTCTATCTTTATGTAAGTGTTTGTTGACCTGATGAAGAATGGGCCATCTGGTCTCTAACTTCATGTTGGGGTACAGAGAGGAGGGGTGAGCTGAAGACCCCTCCCAGCAGCCCCAGTCTGGGGGTCACTCAGCGCTGGCTGCTTGATTACAGGGGCCTTCAAGCTCTATGACTTGGACAACGATGGCTACATCACCAGGAATGAGATGCTGGACATTGTGGATGCCATTTACCAGATGGTGGTGAGAGGCTGGTTCCCATGGAGTGGGGCGTGGCAGGAGGGGCAAAGCCAGTGATTGAGAGAGAGACAGCACCCGTGTAGCCGTGCCCCTGCCCAGGGTGGGAGTGGGGGTCCCTGGTTGAGCCATTCTGTTCTGTACATCTCTGCCTCGGCAGGCAGGCAGGCAGGGGCTAGCAGATCGTGGGGCTGGGGTGTGGGATATTCCAGGGCAGAATGGCAGGGATGGGGAGGGGAAAGAAGAGGGAAGCGGTTCTCATCTGGAACCTGCCAGGTCTGGGGGGCAAATGTGTGGCCAAGGGCCCAAAGCCCAGGGTGCCAGGCCGCAGTCCCGCCTTGTCCGTCCCTGCAGGGGAACACTGTGGAGCTCCCAGAGGAGGAGAACACTCCGGAGAAGAGAGTGGACCGGATCTTTGCCATGATGGACAAGGTGAGGTGGGGCTGGGGCTGGGGCTGGTCCCGGACCTGGGAGGCAAAGGGTCGGGGCAGGAATTGGTGTCCCTGGAGCCTGGGCCCGGCTTTGCTGCCATCGCCTACGGGGCTGGCTCACGGCAGGCGGCACGGCCTGGTGGCACATCCACGGTCAGCAGCCAACCCCATCCAGTGTCCAGAGTCTTAAGTCAGTTTTCCCGGTGTGTTTTCTTTAATCAACCAAAGTCCTTAGGCTTTTATTTTTTGGGGTTTGCCACGGACCCCTTTGGCATTCTGGAGAAGCCTACAGACTTCTCAGAATAATGGCTTTCAGTGCATGAAATAAAATCCACAAGATCAAAAAGGAAGCTGATTATTTTAGAAAACAGCTGTCAGAGTATTTTTAAAAAAGAATGTGATGTAGCATTCTGTGAGCTGTTCTTCTTAACGCATTAACTAAGATGTAGTGGTGGGGCCGCCAAGCCCCCAAATTGGGAGCTGTCCTATCTGCAGCAACTGGGATGCTACGAAAATACCTGAGACCCCACTGTTGACAGATCACTGCAGGTCCTGCTGGGAACCATCACCTAGGTTCCTAGCGAAGGAAAAGCTACATTTCAGTTAGAGGTTAGTCAAAAGAAAGACTGATTTTTCCCCCAAGTTCACAGACCTGCTGACTTCTATCCACAGGCCCGAGGTTAAGAAACCCTTCTTTAAAGGGAACCATAGGCCGGGCGCCATGGCTCATGCCTCTAATCCCAACATTTTGGGACGCCGAGGCAGGTGGATCACCTGAGGTCAGGAGTTCAAGACCAGCCTGACCAACATGGTGAATCCTGTCTTTACTGAAAAAAAAAAAAAAATTTTACAAAAAAATTAGCTGGGCATGATGGCACATGCCTGTAATCCTAGCTGGGAGGCTGAGGCAGGAGAATTGCTTGAACCCAGGAGGTGGAGGTTGCAGTGAGCCACTCACTCCCGCCTGGGCTACAAGAGTGAGACTCTATCTCAAAGAAAAAAAAAAAAAGGAACCATAGACAGGGAGCCTTCTTGAGGGTGGAAGGTGGGAGGAGGGTGAGGATCGAAATCCACCTATGATCAGGTACCATGCTTATCATCTGGGTGATGAAATAATCTGTCCAGCAAACCCCCACAACACAGGATTTACCTATATACAACCCTGCACATGCATCCTTGAACCTAAAATAAAAGCCTAAAAAAAGGACTCAGAAAAAAAAAAAAGGAATCCTTCTATAAATCAAACTTTTTTTTAAAACTAAAATAACTTTTTAAATGGAAATGTGAAATAATGACGTTAAGGAAATCCAGGTGTTACTTGCCTTCAGTAAAATAATATAAAATGGCCATTCATGGTGGCTCACATCTGTAACCCCAGCACTTTGGAAGGCTGAGGCGAGTGGATCACTTGAGCTCAGGAGTTCGAGACCAGTCTGAGCAACATGGCGAAACCCCGTCTCTACTAAAAATACAAAAATTAGCTGGGTATGGTGGTATGCACCTGTGGTCTGAGCTACTTGGGAGGCTGAGGTGGGAGGATTGCTGGAGCCTGGGAAGTCAAGGCTGCAGTGAGCCCTGATTGTGCCACTGTACTCCAGCCTGGGTGACAGAGTGAGATTCTGTCTCAAAAAAAAAAAAAAAAGTAAATACAAAATTAAAAATATCATAGAAATTCCTGTAACTCAGGGCTGCTTATTATATTCAGGCAAGAGACAGCTGTTTGCCCTAAAAGCTTTGAGCCTGAGGCCTGTACTTTCTTAATTGAAAAAGGGAGTTTAGCCCATGTTAGAGGGTTGGTAGAGACATGCTGGCCTCAGACCCAGCTGGCCTCTTGGTAATGATCTGAAGGTTTGTGGACAGAGTGTGGAGCATGGAATAATGAGTTTCTCAAGGTGTGCCTCCACGTGGCTTTACGCTGTGACTCCTTACTGCCCGGCTGTCTGCACCTCCCTCATTTTGGAAAACAGCACAGACCCTGTAGTCACACGGACTGGGGTGTGAATCTGACTTCAGCATTTCCTGGCCCTGGGGCCTGGGGAGGTGACGGAGCCTCGGTTTCCTCACTGGTAGAATGGGGCTGAGAGCAGCAGCCTCCTCTTGGCTTGGCCGTGTGGGTTCCATGCACTGAGGGTTGCTCCATGCTTGTCGTAGGTCGTGTGCACAGCAAGCAGTCCCTGAGCATGGCTGGGGTGTGCATCAGGGCTGTTGTCGGTGTGTGTCCCCTCTGGGTACCCGAGGTCACATAGGTGCTCTCTGTGGCCTTTTTCTTGTGGTCTCACGGGCTTCCTTGAGAGATGCTCCAGGGGAAGGGATTCTGGCCCAAACCGTCCCCTCCCCAAGAGACCCACTGAAGTTCCTCTGTCTGAGCCGTGCCCAGCCCCCTGCTGGGTCTCCCAGGGTCCGGTGGGGGTTGCTCCAGGGGCAGTTTAAATGCCTTCCCAAGAGCCACCCCAGAGAACTGCATGAGACTCTCAGCCTTGTTGATTACGCACATTGATGGGGATTAATAGCAGTGACAATGACATGTGTGGAGTTACAAGGCACTTCCAGTTGGTCAAGCACAGAGCTGTCACCCCAAGGCCCGGAGGAAGCCAGGTAATTACCCTCCATCCCCAGGGAAGAAACAGGCCCAGAGAGGCGGGCCACCCCACCATGAGCACCAAGGTCTGTCTGCTGCTGGTTGCTTGTAGGCCCCGAGCCATGTCACCTCCCTCCTGATCTAACCTTGGAAGGGCTTTTGGGACCGGCCCTGGGCTGAGCTTGTCCAGAGCCCTCTCCTGGGAGGCCCCGCACCCTTAGCCGCCTCTCTCTGCTTGCAGAATGCCGACGGGAAGCTGACCCTGCAGGAGTTCCAGGAGGGGTCCAAGGCAGACCCGTCCATCGTGCAGGCGCTGTCCCTCTATGACGGGCTGGTATAGTCCTGGGTCAGGCCGGAGCGGGGTGAGTGTGTACTCGGGGCCTGGGATGGGTCTGGGGTGGATCCAAGATAAAAATCCAGCACTGGGACACTTAGGGTTAGCAGGTAAGTACTTGGGTCCCTGGGGTTTTTGGGACAGCCCAGTGGGGACATAGCTGGGAGGGGAGGCTGGAAGCGGGGCTTTCAGATTGGTCAGAGCTCCTCTGTTTTGATCATTTTTTATAGACCCAGATTGGCCTGTGAGTTTGCTTGAACAGAGTTTTTCTGGGTGGATCAGGTGCAGTGGCTCATGCCTGTAGTCCCAGCACTTTGTGAGGCCGAGGTCCGGAGTTCGTAACCAGCCTGGCCAACGTAGTGAAACCCCCATCTCTACTAAAAATACAAAAATTAGCTGGCCATGGTGGTGCATGCCCATGGTCCCAGCTACTCAGGAGGCTGAGGCAGGAGAATCACTTGAACTCTGGAGGCGGAGGTTGCAGGGAACTGATATTGTGCCACTGCATTCCAGCCTGGGTGACAGAGCAAGACTCCGACTCAAAAAAAAAAAAAAGAATTTTCCTGGATGGAAGACACTTTGAAAATCAGTTCCCAACCAGGGCCAGGGGCCTGGGAGAGCAATCTCTCATCCCCTCTCTGAGCAACCGGTCAAAGACCTAAGCTCCTGGCTGTGTGGATCAATAGCTCGAGTGTGTGTGTGTGTGTGTGTGTGTGTGTGTGTGTGTGTGTGTGCACGCGCGCATGCACACGCTATCCAGTTGGATTTGTCATAAGTGTAGAATGATAGCATGCCCGGGGTGTGTGTGTGTGTTTGCCGTCCAGTTGGATTTGTTGTAAGTGTAGAATGATAGCATGCCCAGGGTGTGTGTGTGTGTGTGTGTGCTGTCCAGTTGGACTTGTAAGTGTAGAATAACATGCCCAGTGTGTGTGTGTGTGTGTGCTGTCCAGTTGGACTTGTTGTAATCGTAGGATGATAGCATGCCCGGGGTGTATGTGTGTGTGTGTGCTGTTCAGTTGGACTTGTTGTAAGTGTAGGATGATAGCATGCCCGGGATGTGTATGTGTGTGTGTGTGTGTGTGTGTGCTGTCCAGTTGGACTTGTTGTAAGTGTAGGATAATAGCATGCCTGGCAGAGGCTCCTGTCACTGGTAGAGAGCCGTCTCCCTTCTTTCCTTCTCCTCCCCTCTCCCCTCTTTTCCTGGCTCTTCTCTGTGGAGTGTTCGATGTTGTCTGCGGAGAGTAGGCATGAATAACGCCCAAGGTCTTGTCTAGCTGTCAGTGCACTTGTCCATGTTCTGGATGCCTGCTCTTGGTATATATGTCAGGGTGGAACTGCTGGGATGTAGGAAGTGTGTAATATTTAGCTTTGGTAATTACTAGTAAACAGTTTTCCAAAGAGGTCATCTTGCAATCCCACTGGTAGTATATGGGGGTTCAGGTTGCTCCACATCCTCACCAACATTGGGCATTTTCTGTCTTTTCAAATTTTAGCCACTTTTGTGAGTATGGAGTAATAAGTCCTTCTAAGCTGACTTTGCATTTCTCTGATGAGCAGTGACATTGAGTGCCTTGTTGTAAGTGTATCATCCATTTTAATATGCTCATTTGTGACATGCTAGGTTAGTTATCCATTGCTACATATTACCTTGCCACAGACAGTAGCTCAAGAACAAACATTAACGGGCCAGGCGTAGTGGCTCATGCCTGTAGTCCTAGCACTTTGGGAGGCAGAGGTGGGTGGATCACCTGAGGTCAGGAGTTCAAGACTACCCTGGCCATCATGATGAAACCCCATCTTTAAAAAAGAAAAAAGGAAAAAAAAAACAAAAAAAATTAGGAATTTGGCACAGTTAAGCTGGGTGCCTGTGGCTCAAGGACTCTCAGGAGTACACAGTTCTCCTGTCAGTAGGGTTTGCCTGAGTCTATCCTGGATTTAGCAGTGCAAGTTCCATGTTCTAGGAAACTCCTCAGTCCTGGGAAAATTGGGATAGTCAGCCATTAGCCAGGGCTGTGGTCTCATCTGAAGGTTTGGCTGTTGGCAGCCTGCTTCCAAGCTCACTCATGTGGTTTGGGAGCCTTGTTCCCTGGCCATGTAGACACCTGCACTGGGCTGTCTCACAACATGGCTACCAGCATCCCTCAGAGCTTTCCAAGAGGGAGGGAGAGAAGGAGAGCCAGGATGAAAGCCATTGTCTTCTTCTTCTTTTTTTTTTTTTTTTTTTGAGACAGAGTCTCACTGTCCCCCAGGCTGGAATGCAATGGCATGATCTCAGCTCACTGCAACCTCCGTCTCCCAGTTTCAACCAATTCTCCTGCCTCAGCCTCCTGTGTAGCTGGGACCACAGGCACGCGCCACCATACCCAGCTAATTTTAGTATTTTTAGTAGAGTCGTGGTTTCACCATGTTGGTCAGAGTGGTCTCTTGAACTCCTGACCTCATGAGCCGCCCACTTCAGCCTCCCAAAGTGCTCCACTGTCTTTTTATAGCATAATCTTAGAAGTGACATTCATCACTTTTTCTTTTTCTTTATTTCTTTTTTTTTCTGCCAGTGGGTCTCACTCTGTCACTCAGCCACCAGGTCATGGCTCACTGCAGCCTCGACCTCCCAGGATCAAACAAGCTTCCCACCTCAGCCCTCAGCCTCCCAAGTAGCTGGGACTACAGGCATGTGCCACCATACCTGGCTAACTAAAAAAATTTTTTTTGTTGCGTAAAGTCTCACTAATGTTGTCCAGACTGGTCTCAAACTTTTGACCTCAAGTGATCCTCCCACCTTGGCCTCCCAAAGTGCTGAGATTACAGATGTGAGTCACAGTGCCCAGCTATACATTAGTTTTTGAATGCTAAGACACCTTGCATTCTTAGAATAAACTCCACTTTGCCATGGTGTGTTATCTGTTTCATGTGTCATAAAATTTGATTTGTTGGTATTTCGTTTAGGAGGCCTACACTGTTTTTTGTTTCTTTTTTTCGAGACAGAGTCTCACTGCATCACCCAGGCTGGAGTTCAGTGGCGCGATCTCAGCTCACTGAAACCTCTGCCTCCTGGGTTGAAGCAATTCTCCTGCCTCAGCCTCCTGAGTAACTGGGAATACAGGCACATGCCACCATGTCTGGCTAATTTTTGTATTTCTAGTAAAGATGGGGTTTCTCCATGTTGGTCAGGCTGGTCTCAAACTCCTGACCTTAGGTGATCTGCCCACTTCGGCCTCCCAAAGTGCTGGAACTACAGGTGAGAGCCACTGTGCCCAGCCAGTGTTTTGAAGCTTTACGGTGTTTTGAATTATTATTATTTTTTTTACAAGAAATCCTTTTTCATTGAAGAGATGTCAGAAAATAGGTTTAATGAGAAATCCTCAATTAAAAATTTTATTAAAAAAACAAAGCTTTATGCATGACCCAGATATAATCACAGTGAAAATTTTAGCGTCCAGAGTGATTTAAAAAGAATTGAACACTTACAAGACTTATTTCTCAGTAAACTGAGTCGCACAGAAATATGTAATTAAAACCAATTTATAAAGAAACTCTCACTGTTATTAATATATATATTTTTTCTTTTCTGAGACAGAGTTTCCCAGGCTGGAGTGCAGTGGCATGATCTTAGCTCACTGCAACCTCCACCTACTGGGTTCAAACAATTCTCCTGCCTCAGCCTCTCATGTAGCTGGGATTACAGGTGCTCTCCACCATGCCCGACTAATTTTTGTATTTTTAGTAGAGATGGGGTTTCACCATGTTGTCCAGGCTGGTCTAAAACTCCTAGCCTCGTGATCTGCCCACCTCAGCCTCTCAAAGCGCTGGGATGACAGGAGCAGGCCATTGTGCCTGGCCAGTATTTCTATCATAGAAATGCTTGACGTGTATCTTGATGTGTCCCATGGTGAATGCTGATCTGCTGTCTAATTTTTCACAGCCCCCTTTTGCAAATCACCATGTCATGTTATTTCCATGACAAGCTTGTCAAAGTGACAGGAGCCCTCCCATGATATGACCCTGCCCTTTCTATTAGCTCTGCCAGGAAATGGCCTTCCTTCTCCTATAGGGCTGTTTTTCGTGCCTATGCTGTAGTAATTATATCTAATTTGCGTTCTATTATTTTAATGATTTATTTGCCTCCTCAGGTTCCTGATAGCTCATAATTCCTAGATCGCTTGCAGTTATATAAGTCATTGACTAATTCAGAAACTGAGATGAGGCTTATTTTCCACATTATTAAATGTTGAGACCATCATTTTTCATAGCTGCATAGTGCTCCATCACGTGGCTGGGCCATAATTTAACCAGTTCCACGGTGTTAGACACTCAGGTTGTTGGAAATTTGGGGAGGGGATTAAAAACTTACCTATTATGGGCCAGCCACGGTGGCTCAGGCTTATAACCCCAGCACTTTGGGAGGCCGAGGTAGGTGGATCACTGGAGGTTGGGAGTTTGAGACCAGCCTGGGCAACATGGGGAAACCCCGTCTCTACAAAAAATATAAAAATCAGCCAGGTATCATGGTGGGCACCTGTAATCCCAGCCATTTGGGAGGCTGAGGCTGGAGAATCACTTGACCCTGGGAGGTGGAGGTCGCAGTAAGCAGAGATCACACCACTGCACTCCAGCCCGGACAACAGAGCAAGACTCTTGTCTCAAAAACAACAACAACAGCAACAACAACAAATGATCTGTTATGGAAGCATTCATACACAGTGGTCGAGACAATAGTGTAATGCTGGCCAGCTGGGTGTGATCACTCACACCTATAATCCCAGTGCTTTGGGGGGCTGAAGTGGAAGGATTGCTTTGGGCCAGGAGTTCAAGACCAGCCTAGGCAACATAGAGAGACCCCATCTCTACAAAAAATGTAAAAATTAGCCAGGTGTGGTGGCACATGCCTATAGTCCCAGTTAACTCAGGAAGCTGAGGCAGGAATATTGCTTGAGCCCAGGAGTTCAAGGCTTCAGTAAACTAGGATTGTACCGCTATACTCCAGCCTAGGTGACAGTGTGAGACTCTGTCTCTTTAAAAAAAAAAAAAAAAAAGCGTAATGCTATCTACCCATCACTCAGCTTCCAAGTCCCCAGTTCCCCGCCAATCTTGTACCAACTGTGCCCTCCCCCTGCCACCCTCACTCTTGGTTATTTATAAGCAAATTCAAGACATCATCATACTTAATCCATTTCAAAATGTATTTCTAAAAGATAAAGATACTTTAAAAAATTTCATAAAGCCAAAAAATCAGTAATTCCTTAATACTCTCTGATCTCTAGTTGCTATTCTAGTTTTCTGTTATGTCACCATTTTTTTTTTTACATTGTTTACTGAAATCAGAATCTGAATACAGTCTACCCATTGCAATTGGTTGATGGGTCTCTTAAATTTATTTAGGCCATGTGCAGTGGCTCACACCTGTAATCCCAGCAGTTAGGGAGGCCGAGGTGTGCGAATCACTTAAGCCCAAGAGTTCAAGACTAGCCTGGATAACATGGCAAAACCCCATCTCTCCCAAAAATACAAAAATTAGCTGGGTGTGGTGGCATGTGCCTGTAGTCCCATTTACTCGGGGGAGCTGAGGCAGGATTGCTTGAACCAGGAAGGTTGAGGCTGCAGTAAGCTGTGATTACACCACTACACTCCAGCCTGGGTGATAAAGTGGGACCTTGTCTCAAAAAAAACCTTTTAAATTTTCTTTTTTCTTTTTCTTTTTTTGAGACAGAGTCTTGCTTTTGTTGCTCAGGCTGGAGTACATGGTGTGATCTGGGCTCACTGCAACCTCCGCCTCCTGGGTTCATGTGATTCTCCTGCCTCAGCCTCCTGAGTAGCTAGGACTACAGCCACGTGCCACCACACGGGTTTCCCCATGTTGGCCAGGGTAGTCTTGAACTCCTGACCTCAGGTGATCCACCCACCTTGGCCTCCCAAAGTGTTGGGATTACAGGCGTGAGCCACCGCACCTGGCCTGGGTATCGATGTTTGGTTCTTTGGGTATATACCTAGGAGTGGAGTTGCTGGGTCATATGGTTAACTGTATGTTTAACTTCTTTAGGAACCACCAAACTGATCTCCAAAGTAGTGACACCATCTTGCATTCCCAGCAGCAGTGGACAAAGCTTCCAGTTTCCCCACATCCCCACAACGCTTCTTATTTTCCATTTAGAAAAAAAAGAGATACCCATCCTAGTGGGTATGAAATGTTTGCTTCACTGCATTTTTCTTTTTTTCTTTCTTTTTTTTGTTTTCTGTTGTTTTTTGTTTTTTGAGACAAGGTCTCTCTCTGTCACCCAGGCTGGAGTGCAGTGATGCAATCTCAGCTCACTGCAACCTCTGCCTCCTGGGTTCAAGCAGTTCTCCTGCCCGAGTCTCGTGAGCAGCTGGAATTACAGGTGTGTGCCACCATGCTGGCTGAGTTTTGCATTTTTGGTAGAGACTGGGTGTCACTGTGTTGGCCAGCCTGGTCTTGAACTCCTGGCCTCAAGTGATCCTCCTGCCTCCGCTTCCCAAAGCGCTGGGCTTACAGGTTAAAGCCACCGCTCCTGGCCCTCCCGGTGGTTTGGATGTGTGTTTCCCTAATGACTCGGGATGTTGAACACCTTTCATGTGCTTTCAGCTGTTCTATGCATTGTTTTCCATGGTTGTAAATGGTTTTATCCTGTGGGTGTGTCCTGATGTATTCCACCACTCCCCTGATATGGGACGGTTAGATTATTTTCTCTGCCTCCATTTTTGGTTTTTGCTTTCTGCTATTACAGATGATGCTGTGGTGAACATTTAATTAAGGATACATATGAAGAACCCAATGGGTGCCTCAGAGGTTATGCACAGTTTTAGGACTTCTGACATAGAGTGCCATCTTGCCCTCTAATGCCCTTCCTGCCAGCTCCGTGTGCCTGTTCTCTGTGGCTAGACCTCAGCCCCTGTCTCCTGCAGCCGGATCTTACCCCATCTCGCCTCCTTCTGTCTTCCAGATGCCTGGGAACCACTCACCTCCTCCTGTGCCATGAAGCCGCCTCAGCCCCAACACCACCCCCGTGTGTCCACCCAGCCTTCTTCTGCATCCACACGCAGCCGGCTGCCCTTGACCCAGGAGGCCCCGGCTCTCCTCCCCCCTGCCCCGCACCCACCCGCCGCCTGAAGCCACCGGCTCCAATTGCCAACAACCTCTGCTTGTCCGGAAAACGGCAACTCGAAACGGAGATGGCCACAGCCCTCTGCAAAACCAAGGACTCGGCTGCCTCCCCAGCAGCGTCTCCGTTCCTCCCGCTCTCTTGCGCGTGTGCTTTTGTTTTTTATTTCGAACAGACGTTTTAAAAGAAAAAAAAGCAACTACCTTCTGTCCTAGAAGACACAGACTGACAGATGGGGAGAAGGCCTGGGGACCTCGGAGAACTCTGCCGCCCCCCGTCCCTCGCCCTTCAGCAGCTGGAGAGGCTGTGGGCGGGCGGGGGGTGTCTGGGGTTTCTGCCTGCTCCACATTATTTGTCGTCCCATCTTTTAGCAGCAAAACCACCTGCGTGGCTAGGAGGATTCATTATGAGGATGACGGTTTTTTGTGATAACAGTATTGTGCTTTTTGTGGGGAAAGTGAGGCTTTTTTTTATATACATATATAATTGATACCTTTTATTTATTGGTTGTTAACTGTTGCTGCTGCCTCGTGTGTCCTCAGCTCCCAGGGCTGGGGGCCACCGTTTACATGTGCACGCCCTGACCCATCTGCCCACGCTGACTTGGGAGGATGGTGGCCTGCAGCGGCCAAGAAGCCAAAAAAATTTTTTTTTTTTTTCAGATACTGTGCTTGATTTTTTGGAGAGGGGAGAGGTGGAGATTCCTAACTGGCTAACGCACTGTTCCCTCCAGCCCGATGCCGCCTGCCAAACCCCTTTTCCCTGCAGCCTCCGTCCCCCCGTCCTTGTTCTCCTCTGAGTCCGGAACATTTTTTTGTGAGGATGAACTGGGGACCTCTTCAGGTTTCTCAGCCCTTGCGTTGGTGTCCGCCGCAGCACGGAAAGCAGCGCCTAAGGCTGGGAGGCAGAAGAGGGGCGTGGGACCCAGGCAGAGTCGGGAGAGGTGGTCTTCGAAGGAAGTTAGCAGAAATAAAGGGACCTCTGCCTCCTCGGGCTGGGGCGGGGATTTGAAGATAGTTCATGACTCTCTGCCGCTCTGCCTTCCTGCCTTCCTATCTGCTTTTTCCAGTAAACTGCATGGCGTCCTTCCCTGGCCCTCTGTTGGCTCAAAGGCTGGGAGGGAGGGAAGGTGAAGAGTTCTAGGCAGTCCCATCGAAGTAGTCCCTACCCCTGGGGCTGTGGCCCACACGTCTTCACGGAGGCTTCCAGCTCTGCCTGCCAGTGAGGCAGGGGCGGCCCCAGAGCCATCACCAGGAACTTGAGGCCACCCTGGACCAGAGGTAGGAGCCCAAGGTCTGGCCTTCGCTCTGTGATTGTGTAAGCCTCCTGCACTCTCTGGGTCTTAGGTGCCCCATCTGCAGAGCGAGGAGGCCTGGGCCACTTGGTCTTGAAGGCCCTTTTCCATGCTGACGTTGTGTAGTTTGAGGCGTGGGGTTCAGTTTTCTGTGCTTGGTAATTCTGTGGCCTGAGTTTGCCTGACCCCAGCAGACTCAGGACTGTCAGTCACAGCACAGCCCCCGTGGTGTCTCTTGGCCCCATCTTCAGACAGAGCTGCCGCTGGTTGCTGGTGTGTGGGGTCTGTTCCAGCAGATGAATGTGTCACGTGGCACACTTTGTCCCTTCCTGCATTTCCTGGTCCCCTGCAGACCCTTGAGCTCCCTTTGGGGCCCAGAACAATTCCTTGGCCAGGAAGGCTTCTGAGGTGAGAAGCCGCTTCCCAGACTGTCAGGGCCAGGCCTGGGTCTGGAGTTCTTGCTGCTGCTTTGCAAAGGCAACAGCCTATCATCCATGTTTTAGAGGGGACACTTTGACCTTCGGTTCCCACCCTCAGCAAGCAGCCCTCCAGACATAGGAAGGTCTCTGCTGGAGCGCCTTTGCCATGTGGGGCTGTGTCGCTGTTCCCGGTGGCCAGAGCAGTTAGCGAACCCCAGCAATCACCCCTGAGACATTGGCAGCCCCCTAGGGCTGCACACCAGCCCCATTATAACCCACCCCAGTCCCCTCACCAACATCCTGCAGGATGGGGTCCGTGGTTCCACCTTCACAGGCCACTTTGAAGGGCGGACTCTCTGAGGCCCCTCCTGGGGAGCTTCCTGCTCAGCCGCTGGCCCGGGCTACCCGGGACTCAGCTCCAATTGCTGAAGTTTCTTAGCTGGCTCTGACCTCGGGTCAGGGCAGGGGATGAACATGGTGGCCTGGGGTTGAGAGGATGAGGGTCTTTCCCAGGTCGAATTACTTTTCTTTGGCCTCTGTCTGAGCCTCCATTTGCCCCTCTGGTCCAGTGGGACTGACGCTAGCCGGGCCTGTGGCTGAGGGTGTCTGGGGGTCAGCACGTGGACCCCTTCGGTGTGCCGGCCTTCCTCTACCATCCTGCCCTTTGGCCTTTTGGTTTGGAGCCACAGGTGTGGGTTTGGCCTTAGCAGATGGCATCCTGGTGGACCGCAGCCCAGTGTGCTGAGCTGCTGGGAGGGCTGCCCTTCTTCCCAGCCCCAACGGGGTGCCGGACACTGGCCATTTTCACTGGAGGTTCCTCCGCAGGGATGGATCTCTGCCCTCCCTCTTCCCACACCTCTGGCTGCAGCAATGCTGCCGCATCCTAAGCCAGGTGCCTGCCGAGCAGCCCGTGCGCCTCTCCACAGCAGCGTTTCCACCTGATGCGGCTCCCTTCAGATGCTCTGATGCGGAGGCCAGCCCATCATCCCTCTGCAGAGCTCACTCTGGGGGGACCAGGGCAGGTGCCAGCCCCAGGCAGTCCGTCGGCCACGGCCTGGCTTCTTCCTCCTAGTGTCTGTGCCTCACTTTGTGTTGATGGTGGCTTGGGACAATGTTCTGATTTTCCATTGTCTAAGCAGGCCACGTTCAAAATAACATCAAGGCAAGCGTGCGTGTCACCCTCTGTACTGACATCTCTGCCCCTGAAATGCTTTTCAGTTTGATAGCCCATTTCCTAGATAAGTGCACCTGGGGTTTCAGGAACTTTGTCTCTTTTGGGAGAGGGTTGGGGGAATGGTCGCGATGCCTGGGATCCTTTCCTGGAGAGTCAACTTCTCCCTGGAGAAAGCCTCCATTACTCGCCTGCCAGGCGGAAAGTCACCCTGTTCCCAGCGCAGTTTCAGCATTTAGTTTTAAGGGAGCGAAGGAAGCGCGGGGCGCCCCCTGGTGCTGATAAGCTGCCAGCGCACCTGGGGCTGCAACCCCACTGGACGGATGGTCTGGAGGGAGGCTGGAGCGGGGAGGCGGGGAGGGGACTGTGAGTCCTCAGAGGCCCCGGGCCCCCACATTTCTGGCAGTGTTTCCCAGACACCCCTCCGCTAGGCCATCCCTGGATAGCAAGTGAATTAACTTGAGGGCACTGTGATGGGAAGCCTTGACCCCCTCTTTTTTTTTTTAATATCTGCAGAATAAACCCAATGGTTAATTTTTGAATGAATAAAAGGCTTTTGTTGAATAAACAGCTGGTCCCATCTTCTGTCTTGGCATCTTAGCATCCAGGCTCAGGCTCTGCCCCTTTCCAGGATGGGGTAGCCCCGAGTTGCCCTCCCCAGCCTGCACATTCCCCTGATGTCCCTGTCTCTGCCAAGGCCCCCTGGCCCCAGGGAGGCCCACCTCACTCCCAGCCTGACTTGGTGGCCAGCTTCCTCCAGGACTTTGTGCAAGTCACCTCTGCTCACTGGGTCTCAGTTTCCCCATCCCTCGTATGGGAGCAACAGTCTCTGCTGGGCCCTCCTCCCAGGGGCCTGGTGCCCCTGAATGTGACTGATCAACAAAGCCCCTTGCAGAGGTGGAGGCGGCACCCAGGGGTGGTGGTTTGGACTGTGGCTGCCTCCCACCTGGAGCCTGCACTTGGGGGAGAAGCTGGTATAACAATTACAAAACAAAAGGCAGTGTCTTCTGGCTGTGGTGATTTCCTTTCCTGCCTGTCTTCCCAGCCCCCTTTGAGTCTCTTTTCGGGGTGCCCGTCCTGTCTGAACCTGCTGGTGTGTGTCTCTGGGGCCAGTGTCAGGACGAAGCTTGGGGGTGGACAGGGGCCGTGTAGCATGCCCTGGCCTCCCCAGCTCCTGCTGTATGTTGTCCGTCTCACGCCAATTAAACACGCTTCCTGGACCTGTCCTCGCCTCCCTGTGTGGGCCTGTTGCATTGTCTGTTTCTATTCTTTTCCGTTTCGTTTTGGGTTTCTTCCCCTTGTGACACCCTTTCTCTGGCTTTGGGTGTTGTCTGCCCAGTTTCCATAAGAGGAAGAATGTGTAAGCCGGATGTGGTGGCTCACACCTGTAATCCCAGCACTTTGGGAGGCCAAGGCAGGCAGATCACCTGAGATCAGGAGTTCAAGACCAGTCTGACCAAAATAGTGAAACCCCTGCCTCTACTAAAAATATAAAAATTAGCTGGGCATGGTAGCAGGTGCCTGTAGTCCCACTTACTTGGGAGGCTGAGGCAGGAGAATCGCTTGAACCTGGGAGGCGGAGGTTGGAGTTAGCTGAGACCGCGCCATTGCACTCCAGCCTGGGCGACAAGAGTGAGAGGCCATCTTTTAAAAAAAGAGAGAGAGAAAGAATGTGCAAAGTGAAAACCTTGAGCATATGATTAAACCAGAAAAATCACCAGAAAAATCTCCAGGAGTGTTTTTGCGAGGCCGAGAGTTGAACAGGGGGAGGCCCCGCCCATTGGTGCACCCACAACATCCCCTTTCCTGCCTGTTTCATCTAGTGGAGGGGTCTCAAGAGGGCACCTGCTGCTTTAAAACCGTCTGAAAACCACTGGCCTGGACCAGCGGCTCTCAAAGTCTAGTGTGTCTCACCTGGATTGGAGGCTGTTTCAAACCCAGCTTGCCAGCCCAGCCCCCGAGTTTTTGATTAGGAGCATCCGGGCCGGTGCCTGGGAATCTGCATTCCTAACAAGTTCCTGGGCTGTGCTGCTGGTACAGATCTGGGAATCACACTTGGAGACCCCTGGGAGATGTGTGCACTGCAGCATGTCCAGTTGGGTCCTGCCTCCATTGGCTTAGGGATTCAGGCTAATCATTCATTCGCCCCATATGACTTTTGCACCTGTGATGGGCCAGGCGCAGAGGACCTTGAGATTGGTTGCTGACCACATGGAGGGTTGTGTCAGGAGGGAAGGTGGGGAGATGAGTAGCTATTGTGCAAGCTCCTGGCCGGCACCCTGAGAGGCGGTAGTCTGTGTGGCTGCCCTCCCTCGGCTTGGAACCTGGGATCTAGGAAGGCCCTCCTCTTCCCCCTCTGGTCAAGTAACCCCATGTTTGCTCAGTATGCATGGGCCCTGCCATGCTGGGGAGTGGGGATCAGAGGAGGTGGTGCTTTTCACTTTCATAGCTTGTTAAAGGAACATGAATTCAGAGAGCAATAAAGGCCAGCATGGACTCAGGAGTGTAACTGCTGGTTAGAATTCACTGCTCTTGGCCAAAACCTCTTGAAAGACGCATGAAGAGTATAGGTTGGTAAGATCAAGCCGCCCATGTTAGAATGAACCACCACCTGCAAACACAAGCCACGTTTCAGGGTGGGTTTTGTGAAAGGTTTTGTCAGATCACCACCACCTTCCAGGCAAAGCTGGAGGGCCCACGTGACTTCCACTTTGGGGTTGAAACAACCATTGAGAAATGGACGCAGCAGTGTCACCCTCAGTGGCCATGCTGGGAATCCAGCATTGTGCCTTGTTCTCGTGTGTCCTAGAGTGAAGATGCCAGAACTCCCCAGACCTTCAAGAGGGTTCCAAAGGCAGCATGGAAAGGCAGTGTGGGACTGTGGTTGGGGCCACAGGTCGGGGAATCTGACCTGGTTCCCAGCCAGGCTCTTCCACTTGACGCTGAGCATGTGCTCTGAAGGACAGGGGTCTTCTGGTAAAAATGTGGACCCTTAATGAGAGGCAGACTATGACTCCACAGCCCCTGCCCCACAACCTTGCCAGAGGTGGAATGTTGCAATGAAGACAGATGTCTTCTGCCAGAAGTCCAGATATTCACTAGCAGGTAGGTACAAAGAAAGGCACACACCTCTACCTGTCCATCCAGGGCTTGGGGGCTCCAGGACCCAGGAGCCCTGCCCCTGAGCGCAGTCCTGAAGCACCAGGCTGCTGGTCTCCCCATGATGCATGGTGCTGAGCTCCGAGAATCTTTCTAGCCAAGCATGTATCTTCATCACATTACACTTCTCCTATGAAAAGGGACTGCTAACATCCTTTGTGTGGGTAAACTCTGTGGTGTAGATTTTAATAACAGTACATATGTAAAATGCTAATGTGACACCCTCTGGAGGGCTGATTTCTGACTAGAGTGTTTCACACACTTGGGGACTGTCCCTGAGGCAGAGATCAGAGGTAATTTACATGGCCACACAATATGCTGTTTCTACCAAAGCAATGAAAGGAAACCTGTGCATGTGCCCCTTTCTTTGAAAATACCAAGCTCTGGCTCAGAGGGCCGTAGTGAGGGTAGCTGGGGCAATGTTTCCAGCAAAGGGTGAGCTTGAATGGGGGTGAGCTGTTGGTGAAGGAAACTCAGTTCTTTTCCGGCAGCCTTGGGTGCAGTGTCTACGGGGACCACGGTTCAGAAACCCTGTTTCTGAGGGCATATGATGGGTCATGGTCCCCTGCTCTGCCCTGGGTCAGGCTAAAGCCTGTGCTGACTCACCCTGGCCCAGCCTGCGCTGGATGGCTTAATGTGGGCTCAGTAGAGGCACAGACTCAGCCACCTGCTTTATCAGGATGGCTCAGACTGGCTGCCATTCCTTGGGTGTGAGCACCGGTGAGTCCTCCTAGAGGGATCATCCTAGAGGTCCAGTTTCTCCCCACCTCGGGCCTTCCACCCTGTCCCCCCTGACCCTCCCAAGCCCCATGTTAGAAATTGTTTCCCTAAATTGTACTCCCCAAAGCCCAGCTCAGGGCATCCCCAGGCATAGAGAGGAGATGACAAGGAGAAGGGTAGGGGGTTGGGCTGGGAGTGGGAACGCAATACGAATTCCTGTCCTACAGTGACCCCCTCCTCCCTGCCATCTTCCTGCTTAGAAAGTACAGAGGCAGAAACTTACTCTCCAGTTTCCTTGGTCTAGAGATTCTGGTTCAGGGCAGTGGACATGGAAAGGATCTGCGAAGGGCCCCTGAGCTTAGGTAAAATGAGCTTGTGTAGGTATGGAAAAGCTTTCTACTTTTTCCCCTTATCTCTTTTTAGCTGGGCACAGGGCCACTTGGAACATGGGACTACATTTCCCAGCCTCCCTTGTGGCTGAGGGAGGCCATGTGACCCAATTCTAACCAATAGGATGAGAAGGATGAGCATAACTTTTCCACCTCTTCCCTCTTCCGGCTGGCTGAATGGAGGACTCTGAAACAAGCCTTCCTAGAACTGCGTCTTTGACTCCATGGAGCTGCCACACCAGCCTTGGACCATTGTTGCTGGGGCTCTTAGGAGGAAGAGAGACACCTTTATCTTGATTAAACCATCCTGGGTCTCTGTGTCAACATCCCAATTTATATTCTCTCTAATGTGCCCAGTGATCTGCTGGGTCGCTTTCAGTGACCTCATGCCACTTGCAAATATTTGCATCTAAACTCTCAATGTTTGCCAAAGTGATTTAACAAACAGCTGTACGGTGCAACGTGCTGGTGTAACTACTGCTTGCTCATGTCTTTCCACCCTGTCTTCTTCCTTTTCCCTCTCCCTGTCCCACTATGCCTTCCATCTCCAAGGGCTACAGGGGACTGAGGGTTCCAGCCTGAGGTACTTCTCGGGTAAAGGCTTTCTTGTGCTGAAGGACTAGGGACTTTGAGGCTCTAGAAGACTGGGCCAGTTGGGTTTTCACTGGGTAATCAGAGGTAGGGGACTGGGCAGGCTGCCCTTGGGTTGAACTCAGGAAGGATCCTGCTAAGGGCCTCAAGAGTTGGGGACCAGACCTTTTCTTCTCTCTACAATCTCCTGCCTCAGAAATTGCTCCCTTCCCCTAGAGACTTGAAATAAGCCATCCACATGAGCAGATCTTGGGGGTAAAAAAATATGATAAAGAGTAAAACAGCTTTTTTCAGAGAGTCAGGGAGAAGGGTGGGAAGAATCCCTTTGGTATCATTGTCAGGTGACTGAGAGCAGGTCCTATTTTAGTCACTGGACTGTTGGGTGTCCCAGAGGTGAGGGGAAGTCTCTGTGCTATTGTGGAGGGCCCACTTTATTCTTTGAGGATTCTGAAGTCCCAATTCATATGTTGGGCATCAAGAGGCCTTCCTGCCTTAGAAGGGGCAGATGTGTGCAATGCCAGAGCTGGGACCTGTGGGTGAAGGTGCAAGGGCCAGCCTGGGAGGAGGGACAAAGGGAGCTCCCAGACGGGGTGTGGTGGCTCACGCTGGTAGTCCCAGCACTTTGGGTGGCCGAGGCAGGTGGATCACTTAAGGTCAGGAGTTTGAGCCCAACCTGGCCAACAGGGTGAAACCCTGTCTCTGCCAAAAATACAAAAATTAGCTGGGTGTGGTGGTGTGTGCCTGTAATCCCAGCTACTTGGGGGGCTGAGGCAGAAGAATTGCTTGAACCCGGGAGGTGGTGGTTGCAGTGAGCTGAGATTGTGCCATTGTACTCCAGCCTGGCGACAGAACGCAACTGCATCTCAAAAAAAAACAAAAACAAAAACAAACAAAAAGAAATGTAGCTCCCAGTCATTGAAAGGGAATCACAGGGAACTCTGAGATTCAGATTCTACCCCCATGCTCATGCACCAGATCAACTAATACAATGCTGGATGCTGCCCAAGTGATTTCTAGGTAGAAGCCTAAAGCTAACCACAGTCCTTCACCCGTTTCTACAGGGACGAATGAGAGCCTGAAGTGTATATGCTGGGCAGCTATAATGCCAGGCTTTGGCCACAGCCTGTGATGAATTAGTAGCCTAGTTCAAGAAGCAAGGCCGAGTGCAGTGGCTCACACCTGCAATCCCTGCACTTTGGGAGGCCAAGGCGGGTGGATCACTTGAGGTCAGAAATTCAAGACTAGCCTGGGCAACATAGCGAAATCCCATCTCTACAAAGTACAAAAAATTTAGCCGGGCGTGGTGGTACTCACCTGCAGCCCCAGCTACTCAGAGGTTGAGATGGGAGAATTGCTTGAGCATAGTGAGATTGAGGCTGCAGTGAGCTGTGATAGTGCCATTGTACTCCAGCCTGGGTAACAGAGTGAGATCCTGTTTTAAAAAAAAATAAAAAAATAAAGGCTGGGCACAGTTGTTCATGCCTATAATCCCAGCACTTTGGGAGGCTGAGGGGAGTGGATCATGAGGTCAAGAGACTGAGCATGGTGAAACCCTGTCTCTACTAGCAATACAAAAATTAGCTGGGCATGGTGGCATGTGCCTACAGTCCCAGCTACTCGAGAGGCTGAGGCAGGAGAATTGCTTGAACCTGGAAGGCAGATGTTGCAGTGAGCCAAGATCATGCTACTGCGATGTACTCCAGCCTGGTGACAGAGCAAGACTCCGTCCCCCTCTCAAAAAAGCAGCAGCAGCAGCACATACAGGAGGATTATGAACACCAGCCACAGATGGGCAGTGCCAGGCCAGTGATGCACTATGGGGCGGGGATTGGGCTGCTCTCCCTACCTCAGTCCCCAGAGGCCTCCCTGGACAAGGGGAAACCTGAGCTGCCTTTAAAGGATGGCAGGATCTAGGTGGGCAAGGAGGAGAGGGAAGGGCATTCCAGGCCGTGAACGGCAGGTGCAAAGGTGCAGACGAAAGACTGCAGGGAATCAACCCAGACGGGGAGACAGGAATGCAGAGGAGTTAACGGCAGGTGCCTCGGTGGCAATGAGACAGCAGATTTTTCCAGTGGATGAATCCGCACAGAAAGCAGAGGCACGAGGTCACCTTCTAAGAGTTGACGCTGACTGGCACAGGCCTGGGCGCTCTGAGCACACAGCACCGAGGCCTCCTTCCTGAGCTTTTGGGAAGCCCCACAGAACGGCTGTCCTCTGTAACTCCGCCCATTTTAACGATTAGCAAAGTGATAACAGGAAGGAGCATGATCGTAGCAACGGAAGCGGAGGGCTTGCTCGGTGCTGGGGTCACCTGCGTGATCGCATGGAATCCTCCCAGCAGCGCCCCTTGAGGCCGGTGCTGGTATTACCGTCTCGCATTTTACAGGCAAGGTCGCTGGGGCCCCGAGGGGAAGTGGGGCGTCCAGTCTGACAGTCAGTGAGGGGCTTCCGCGCTCCACCCACATTGTCTTTGGTCAGACGCAGGGAGTTGGGGGAGAATGTTTCAGTTAAGTCCAGATCTGGCAGCGGCTTACTGCCCTGGTCCCTCCTAGATGCCTGTCGCGTGAGGAGGTGAGGTCTGCAGGGGAAGGAGCGCGCCCCGTTGAGATTCGTCCGTGGGGGCCCTGTGTCTGGAGGGAGAAGCAGCTCGGAGGTGGGTTGGGGGAGGCAGGGAGACTGAGGCAAGGGCACTGAGGCAGGGGCAGGTGAGGGTGCTTGCCTTGCTGAGATCTATCTAGGAGGGGTAGATCTCAGTGTAGATCTATCTACACTGAGGCCCCCTTGTCTGGAGGGAGAAGAAGCTCAGAGGTGGGTTGACAGAGGCAGGGAGAAAGGCAGGGTTAGGGGTCTGGGCCCAGGAAGCAGGTCCCTCCCACATCCTGCCGGGCACTGGGGGCACTTGATCCCGAGAGTGCCCCAGGGCCCTACTCCCAGGGGGGCAGCCACTCAGCTATGGACTGTGAGCACAGGTTGGGCGTGCTGAGGCTGAGGGCGGGACAGGGTGTGCCCCAGAGAGGGGTCCCCAGGGCACAGGAATGGAGATGGCAAGCGTGGGTAGGCAGGGTCCCAGCACCAGATGGTCTTGCTCTCTGTCACCCAGGCTGGAGTCCAGTGGCACCATCACGGCTCCCTGCAGCCTCGACCTCACTGTGCTTGAGCAATTCTCCCATCTCAGCCTCCTGAGCTGCAGGTGGGGTTGCCTGGGAGACTCTCTGTGCACGGCGTTACCTGGCAGATGGTGCCCGGGCCTGTGGCTTGCATGCTGCTGCTGCCACCAACGTGGTCACTGCTATGCTCACGGCTGGCTCTCAGCCCCTCCAGGCCCGTGTCTCTGCCACCACCGCTCCTGTGTGCTGTTCTTCTCATGCCCTATGAGGTAGCTACAGTTGCTCCCAGTTCCAGATGAGGAAACAGCCTCAGAGAAGTTCAGTACTTGCCTGGGGTCACACAGCTGATCAATGGCAGAGAGGGGATTTGAGGCCTACTGGACCCCAAACTGTGACCACCACTGTAACTCATCACCTTTGGCCTGATGTCCCCTCCCTTGGGTCACCTAGAACCAGCACTTCCCAGAATCTGAAATTTTCTACGAGGCCACAGGGCTGAGCTGTTGTGTGACGGGAAGCCACCTTCCTGGTGCAAGCATGAGTCAGATGCCCCCAGCCCCAGTGGCTGCAGGGCAGCAGGTGTCCTTGGCTGGCTTCTGGCCTGTCCCTGCCCTGGGCTCTCCCAGAAGTAAAGGAAGGTGATGGGCCGGCCACTCCTGTGAGCCCTGAGACCCACAAGGCTCAGCCCTATCCTCACCCTTCTGGCCAGTCTTGCAACAAGGCTGAAGAGGGGGTGCCCCCATAAGAGGGAATCTGATTGGCCAGTGGGGAACCCGGGGAGGCCTGGGATACCCAGGGAGGCCTGGGATACCATGGGCAGATATCACCAAAGAAAGCCAGCTCGCTCTGGTGCTCCTGGCTGGCTTTCAGATGTCTTGAAACCACTGTGCTTGCCTTACCCATCCGGCTGTGAATTAAATTTGGGGCGAGGACCCCTCTTCTCCCGAAGTTTCTCATCTCAGCAGTATGACTGGCAGTTAAGTTTCTTCTCTGGGTTCCAGTGCTGGCAGCATCCCCACCAGCAGTTGGGTTTGGAGTTAGACTAAATCTGAACTTCTCTGAGCCTCAGTCTCCTCTCTATAAGGTGGGGCTAACGGAAGCATGTTTCTCACAGCGCTGTTGGGGAGTATCTGTGTGATGCTCAGATGATCTGTCTGAAGGTCTTTCCCACGTGGAAGCAGTGAATGTTACTGACATTGTCCAATTCTCTCCACCCCGGAGTTGTTGCCGATTCATTCTGGCCCCTCAATTTGGCTCTCAGCTTTTATTTCTTGCCACTTAGGCCATGGGTGAGGCTGCACTCAAGATCTGGGTCCAAGTCCAAAATTCTGGAGAGGAAACTCCTTGTACCAGGAGGCTTTCGTGAACTAGTCCATAGCCGGGGGCGGCTCTCCACTGCCAACATGTCTTCCACCCCACCAACCCCAAGGGACCCCCCACAACCACCCGGGGAACTCTCTCTGGGGCACCTAAATGCCTAAAATCCTCGAGATACAAAGAGGTGCTTTGAGAAACAATGGGGGTCGAGGGGGAGCCCCTGCTTCCTGCTCAGTGGGGTCCGGGGAGTGTAAGGTCTTTGTCCTCACTAGCAAACCTGCTAAGTGGGTCTTAGGTGGGTGTTTAGAATTGACCTGGCCCGGATGCGGTGGCGCACCCCTGTAATTCCAGCACTTTGGGAGGTTGAGGCGTGTGGATCACTCAAGGTCAGGAGTTTGAGACCAACCTGGCCAATATGGTGAACCTTTGTCTCTACTACAAATACAAAAATCATCCAGAAATCACTTGAACCTGGGAGGTAGAGGTTGCAGTGAGCCAAGATCATGCCACTGTACTCCAGCCTGGGTGACAGAGATAGACTCCGTCTGAAAAAAAAAAAGAGAGAGAGAATGAGAATTGACCTGGCCCTTGCTTCCACCTTTTCTGGAGCCGAAAGGACCCATATAGCCACATAAACAGGAAAACTGGAGCCCCAGGGCCTGCGATGAGTTTACATTGAATGGTGATTGCTGTATGTAATCACTGTCACTAGAATCACTACTTGGAAATTCCCTAGCTCAATCCCCAGCGCAATGTGGGCTAAACTTTTCTCAGTGCCAGAGGAAAATTGAGAGGTTAGAAAGATGCAGGTGACAGAGAAGGATGATAAAATGATGTTTCCCATCAAGTGAAATGAAAGGTTTTGCAATGTGTCCCTCTATTTCCTTACAAGTAGAAACAGCCTCTCCAGGGATCACCAGCTTGGAGGACAGAGAGCCACTACCAGAGCTCCTGTCCCTGCATGTCACCAGCACCATGTCCTGGCCTCTGAGTCAACAAGACCAGGCTCAGACCCAGTGAGAACACCAGCTGGTGACTCTGAGCAGCTTCTTTTCCCTAATCTTTTTTTCTTTTTTTGAAACAGGGCTTCACTCTCTTATCCGGGCTGGAGAACAGTGGTGCAATCATAGCTCACTGCAGCCTCGAACTCCTGGCCTCAGGTGATCCTCCCATGTCAGCCTCTCAAGTAGCTGAGACTGCAGTCACATGCCATCACACCTGGCCTGTTCCCTAATCCTGTGTGTGTGTGTAAGGTTGATATTATAAAAAACAATATATTTTGCACCTTAATGCTACGAGTGCTCTTCAAATATGAAGAAGAAGATTAAATTACATCCAATGGAATGAGCTTGAAATATGTCACAAATCCATACCAAAAACACAGAAGAAAAAGCCTTTTTATTCCTATGAAGCTTGGGTGTTACTTCCTGCTATGGTTTGACTGTTCCTTCCAAAACACGTGCTGAAATGTAATTGTCATTGTAACAACATTATGAGCGGGCGCCTTTAGAAAGTGATTAGGCTGTGGGGGTTCTGCCCTCATGAGTGAGTTAATGCCTTTTAAAAGGAGGTTTTGTCTGGGCGTGGTGGCTCATGCCTGTAATCCCAGCCTCTGAGAGGCTGAGGTAGACAGATCACTTGAAGTCAGGAGTTAGAGACTCGCCTGGCCAACATGGTGAAACCCTGTCTCTACCAAAAAATACAAAAATTAGCTGGGTGTGGTGGCACATGCCTGTAATCCCAGCTACTCAGGAGGCTGAGGTGGGAGAATCGCTTGAGCCTGGGAGGCAGAGGTTGCAGTAAGCCAAGATTGAACCACTGCACTCCAGCTTGGGTGACAGTGAGACCCTGTCTCAAAAAAAGTGAAAAAAGGTGGACTTTGAGAAGTGGGTTTTTTCTTTCTCACACTCACTTGCCCTTCCCCTTTCTGCCATGGTAGGAACACCATGAAGGCCCTTACAAGACTCTGGCACCTTCATATTGAACTTACCAGTCTCTAGAACTGTGAGAAATAAATTTATTTTCTTTTTTATTTTGAGACAGAGTTTTGCTCTTGTTGACTAGGCTGGAGTGCAATGGGATGATCTTGGCTCACTGCGACCTCTACTTTCTGTATTCAAGTGATTCTCCTGCCTCTGCCTCCTGAGTAGCTGGGATTACAGGCGCATGCCACCATGCATGGCTAATTTTGTACTTTTAGTAGAAACAGGGTTTCACCACATTGATCAGGTTGGTCTCAGACTCCTGACCTCAGAGGATCCGCCTGCCTTGGCCTCCCAAAGTGCTAGGACTACAGGCATGAGCCACCGCACCTGGCCTATTTCTTTTGTTTATAAATCACCCAGTCTGTGGCATTCTGTTACAGTAGCAGAGAACGCACTAAGCCCCTTCCTGATACTATGTATTTCTGATGCATCAAGCAGTAATTAACTGAGAATGTAAACTCTGATAAATTGAGTCGGATGTTTGGCAACATAGTTGCCCCTCTCATGCTTTTTCTTTCCTTTCTTTTTTTTTTTGAGGCAGGTCTGGCTCCGTCACCCAGGCTGGAGTGCAGTGGTGTGCGAAGAGCTCACTGCAGCCTCAAATGTCTTCACTTAAGCAATTCTCCTGTCTCAGCTTCCTGAGTAGCTGAGGGACTCCTGGTGGGCATCATCACATCTGGCTAATTAAAAAATTGTTTGAGATGGGGTCTTGCTGTGTTGTCCAGGTTGGTCTCAAACTCTTGGTCTCAAACTCTTGGTCTCAAGTGATCCTCCCATGTCCAGCTCATTATTCTTTTTTTTTTTTCTTTAGAAGGATTCTCACTCTGTTGCCCAGACTAGAGTGCAGTGGCACGATCTCGGCTCACTGCAACCTCCACCTCCCAGGTTCCAGCGATTCTCCTGCCTCAGCCTCCAGAGTAGCTAGGATTACAGGTGCCTGCCACCACGCTCAGCTTTTTTTTTTTTTTTTTTGTATTTTCAGTAGAGACGGGGTTTTCCCATGTTGGCCAGGATGGTCTCAAACTCCTGACCTCAGGACATCCGCCCACCTTGGCCTCCCAAAGTGCTGGGATTATAGGCATGAGCCACTGCGCCCAGCCCATTTTTTAATAGAAGTAAAATTCATATAACATAAAGTTAACCATTAACTGTCTTAAAGCACACAACTCAGTGGCATTCCGTACAACAACAGTGGTGTGCAGCCACTACCTTGATCTAGCTTCAAAACATTTTCATCACGCTAAAAAGAAACCTTGTTCCCATTAAGCAGTCACTTCCCATTCTCCCTAATCCCCCATCCTCGTCAACCACTAGCAAGCTCCCTGTCTCCGTGGATTTACCTATTCTGGATATTTCACCTAAATGGAATCATACAGCGAGTGGCCTTTTGTGTCTGGTTTCTTTCATTTAGTGTGATGTATGCGAGGCTCATCCACGTTGTAACATGGGGTTGGGACTTCCTTTTTTATGTGCTTCCTAATCTTTAAAATGGGAGTGATTAGCTGGGCATGGTGGTTCACGCCTGTAATTCCAGTACTTTGGGAGGCTGAGGTGGGAGGGTTTCTTGAGTCCAGGGATTCAACACTGTCCTGGGCAACATAGTGAGATCCTTTCTTTACAACAATTGAAAGTCACCCAGGTGTGGTGGTGCATGCCTGTGGTCCCAGCTACTTGGGAGGCTGTGGTGGGAGGATTGCTTGACACCAGAAGGTAGAGGCTGCAGTGAGCCATGATTTCACCACTGCACTCTAGCCTAGGTGATAGAGCAAGACGCTGTCTCAAAAGTAAAATAAAAATAAAATAGTGATGAGCAAGCCCAAATGGAGCCAGTGGGAGAGAAGGAAGCTCCTCACCACAGTGGGTTTCACTAAGGACGGACTCTCCACATGGCACCCACCCACACCTGAAGTGCCCAGCAGGGTAAAGGTCAGGTTGAGTTTTACATGAGACCACCATGCCATGCCCATATGGTTAGGAGTAAACTGTCACACACAGAATCCTTGTAACATCCTTGAGGGGTAAATTCATTGGAATTTTCTATTCTGATAGTCATTCACCTGAAAACATGAACAGTTTTACTTCTTCCTTTCCAATCTATATGCCTTTTATTTTTCTTGCCTTACTGAGCTGACTAGAACGTCCTGTATGATGTTAAATAGGAATGGGGGAACATAGACATCCTTGTCTTGTTCCCAATTTTAGGAGGAAAGTGTTCTCTCTACAGTAGGTATGTTAGCTGTAGGTTTGTTGTTGTTGTTGTTGTTGTTTTTGGTGGATGCCATTTATCAAATTAAGTAAATTCCATTCCTTTCTTTTTTGCTGAGAGTTTTTTCATGAATGGATATTGAATTTTGTCAAATGCTTTCTCTGAGTCAATTGATATGGTCGTATGGTTTTCTTCTTCAGGCTGTTCATATGGTGAATTACACATTGACTGTTTTTGAAAATTGAGCTAGTTTTACATTCCCAGGAAAAGCCCTGTCTAGTCTTGGTGTAGTACTCCTATTACATATTTCTGAATTTGATTTTGATTTGCTGAGATTTTGTTGAGGATTTTTGCATCCATGTTCATCTGAAATATTGGTTTGTAGTTTTCACTTATTATATGTCTTTAGTTTTGGTGTCAAAATGAGTTAGAAAGTGTTCCCTTCTCCTTTATTGAGTAGAATTGACTTTTTTTCTTTAAACATTTGGTATAATTCAGCAATAATCCATCTTGGCATGAAACCTTCCTTTTTAAAAAGTTTTACAAATTCAATTTTTTTTCCTCTCTCCTCCCTCCCTCCCTCCTTTTTCCTTCCTCTTCTCTTTCTCTTTCCCTTCCCCTTCCCCTTCTTCTTCTTCTTTTTTTTTTTTTTTTTGTTTTGAGACAGGTCTCACTCTGTTGCTCAGGTTGGAGTATGGTGGCACCATCATGGCTCACTGCAGCCTCAATCTCCCCAGGCTCAAGTGATCCTCCCACTTCAGCCTCCTGAGTAGCTGGAACTACAGGTGCATGCCACCACACCCAGTTAATTTTTTTGTAGAGATGGGGTTTCACCATGTTGCCCAGGCTGTTCTCGAATTCCTGACCTCAAGCAGTTTGATCACCTTGGCCTCCCAAAGTGCTAAGATTATAGGTGTGAGTCATTGTGCGTGGCCACAAATCCAATTTCTTTAATAATTACAGAATAAGTCAGATAATCTATTTCATCTGGTGTGAGTTTTGGTACTTGGTAGTTTTGGAGGAATTTGTCCATTTCATCTAACCTGTTGGATGTGTGTTCATAATTTTTCAGACTATTCCCTTACTGTCCTTTTAATGTCCGTGGGGCCTATAGTATTATCCCTTCTTTCATTCCTGGCATGGATAATTTTTCTCTTTTTCTTTGTCAGTCTTGCTGGAAATTTATCACCTTTAATGATCTTTTTGAAGAACCAGCTTTGGATTTAATTTATTTTTTCTATTATTTTTCCAAATTCTACATTATTGATTTCAGCTCTTTATTTCCTTCCTTCGGGTTTCTATTTTGGTGCTTCTTTAGATTATTAAAGTGGAAGGTTAGACTGATTCGAGGCTTTTTCTTTTCTAATGTGAGCATTTAATGCTATAAATTTCCCCCAAACCCTGACTTACCCGCATCCTGAATATTTTGATATTGTATTTTATTTTCCTTATTGATTTCTAGTCTAATTCCATTATAGTCAAAGAACATACTTTATGTATCTTAATTCTTTTGAATTTATTAAGGTTTGTTATAACCCAGGATTTGTTCTATCTTGGTGACTGTTCCAGTTGCAATAAAAAAGAATGTGTATTCTGACATTGTTGGATGGAGGAGTCTGTAAATGTCAATGAGATACAGGTGGTGGATGCTGTGGTCATTCTGTATCCTTGCTGATTTTCTATCTACTGGTTTCATCAACGACTGAGAGAAGTCGAGCCACCATATGCAGAAATTGGTCAAGTAGAGGACAAAATGCTACTTCTGAAGGACAAGATGGCTTGGTCATCTTAATCACTGGGGTCATTAATTGAACATCTTGGGAGGGAGACACACATTGGCTTGAATCTTGCCAGTCCTCCTGCTCCAATGCTTGAGTTACAGGCATCACCCATGTACATCCAAACATAAGTACACTTTATTTTTCTGGTTTTTTTTTTTTTTTTTTTTTTTCTTTTTTTGAGGCAGAGTCTCTCTCTGTCACCCAGGCTAGAGTACAGTAGTGTGATCTTGGCTCACTGCAACCTCTGCCTCCTGAATTTAAGTGATTCTCCTGCCTGAGCCTCCTGAGTAGCTGGGATTACAGGCATGCACCACCACACCTGGCTAATTTTTGTATTTTTAGTACAGACAGGGGTTTCACTATGCTGGCCAGGCTGGTCTCGAACCCCTGACCTCAGGTGATCTGCCTGCCTCAGCCTCCCAAAGTGCTGGGATTATAGGCATGAGCCATTGAGCCCTGCTCTGTTTTTTGATGAGGCTGGGGGTGGTTTGGGTAATCATTGCCTTTTCCTCCTGATCTCCTAATGAACATTTTGTTGTTTTCTTTGAAACTTTGTGGGCTGAAAGAGGGTAATGGTTAGAAAAGTTGGGGCAAGCCTAAAGGGGCTAAATTTATTTGCATTTGAAAAAGAGCTCATTACTGTTAGAAGGAGATAATTATATTTTACTTATTTACTTTTTAGAGGCAGGATCTTGCTCTGTCACCCTGGCTGGAATACAATGGTGTGATCATGGCTCACCATAACCTTGAACTCCTGAACTTAGGGAATCCTCCCACCTCAGCCTCCCAAGTAGCTGGGACCACAGGTGTGCAGCACTATGCCTAGTTGATTTTTAAATTTTCTGTAGAAACAGGGTCTCACTATGTTGTTCAAGCTGGTTTTAAACTCCTGGCCTCAAGTGATCCTTCTACCTCAGCCTCCCAAAGTGCTATCATTACGGGTATGAGCTATCATGCCTGGCTGGGAAAATCACAGATTTGGAAGGGAGAGGAGAGCTGAAGCAAGAGAAGGAAAAGAGAATTTAGAGGAGTAGCTATAAGGATGACAGGCATTGCGGGGAGACGTGTCGAAAGGAGTTTTTTGGGAGGTTGAGTGGGTGGTTTTGTGGTGTGATTCTGCCTTTGCTAAAACTCCAACAGTTTTCAGGAGGGAGCTACGTGAATCTCACCTGTGTTTCTTGTGGCTATGATGCCTCACTGAGTGAGGCCTGAAGGTCAGACGAAGGCCAAGCCAGCGTGCTCAATGTGCTGATTTCAGCAACATCCTGCAGAAGCTTTGGATGGGAGTGAAGGGGTGGGGGAGTTAGTCTTTCTCTCATTCCAGGCCCAGAAGGTACAGATTTGAGTTCCCCAAGCCAGGAGGGGAGATTTGGCAGGAATGTTCCAAGCTGGAATTCAGGGAACTCTTTAATTATTAAAGTACTGTATTTAAAGTGGATTGCTTTCTCCAAGAGCAGATCACCAGCTCCCTCAGTGAGCTCAGTTTTCTGGTTACATCAAAAAATATGGCCAGGTGCGGTGGCTCACGCCTGTAATCCCAGCACTTTGGGAGGCTGAGGCAGTCAGATCACCTGAAGTCAGGAGTTCAAGACCAGCCTGGCCAACATGGTGAAACTCTGTCTCTACTAAAAATACAAAAATTAGCTGGGCGTGGTGGCGGACACCTGTAATCCCAGCTACTGGGAGGCTGAGGCAGGAGAATCACTTAAGCCCGGGAGGCGGAGGTTGCAGTGAGCTGAGATTGTGCCATTGAATTCCAGCCTGGGCGACAAGAGCAAAATTCCATCTCAAAACAAAACAAAACAAAACAAAAATATATCTTTCCCTTCTTGAAGTTCACAGAGCTAGGAAGAACCACTTGGGGTGGGGCCTTAGAGATATTTGCTTAAAAAAGGGGCCAGAACCCATCCCAAACTCAGAACCCACCCTTTCCATCCCCTTGTGGCTGACCTATAAATGGAAGAACTATTAGCACCAATGCTAACCATAGCTTGTTGTATCCAGCACTCACTGAGCGCTTGCTGGATGCCAGGTCATTTTTCATATGTCTCAAGTGCTTAGGCAGGACCTGGACTAAGGAAGATGTTCAATTAATGTTTGTTGCCTCACTGATGTTGGCCTGCTCTGCCAAAGATGTTTCTGTGCACAGAGATTTTTGTTTTTTAACTGTAAGTCAGTTGTCGTTTCAAGAGAAAGGCCTGTGAAGCCAAGTCCTGAATAAAGCAACATTTCTCCACCTCCATTATTTAGGATTTTTGTGGCAAATGGCAAAAACCCAATCCAAATGAGCCTAGGCAAGGAAAGGGAATTTGTAGGGCCAGGTGTAGTGGCTCACACCTGTAATTCCAGCAATTTGGGAGGTCAAGGCAGGTGGATCACTTGAGACCAGGAGTTCGAGACCAGCCTGGGCAACATAGTGAGATGCCCCCCCCCCAACAACTCTACCAAAAAAAAAGGAAAATTTGATGTGGTGGTGCATAGGTGGTTCCAGCTACTTAGGAGGCCAAGGTAGGAGAATTGCTTGAGCCCAGGAGCTCAAAGCTGCAGTGGGCCTTGTTTTGTTTTTTCTTGAGATGGTGTCTTGCTCTGTTGCCCAGGCTGGAGTGCAGTGGCACGATCTTGGCTCACTGCAACCTCTGCACCCTGGGTTCAAGCGATTTTCTTGCCTCGGCCTCCTGAGTAGCTGGGATTACAGGTGCCTACCACCACACCCGGTTAATTTTTTCTATTTTTAGTAGAGACGCAGTGTCTCCATGTTGGCCAGGCTGGTCTCGAACACCTGACCTTAAGTGATCTGCTCGCCTCAGCCTACTAAAGTGTTGGGATTACAGACGTGAGCCACCACGCCTGGGCTGCAGTGAGTCTCGATTGCACCACTGTACTCCAGCCTGGGTGGTGACAGAGGGAGATCTTGTCTCAAAACAACCAAAAAGGAAGTTACAGATTTGCATAGTCACGCCACAGAAAGTATGGTGGAAGCAGGGAGTCAAAGGATACCAGGCTCCTCTCTCTTCCTCTCTCCCCCTTCTTGTTTCTGTTGGCTTCACTCTCTCCTACTGCAGATGATCTCCTCCCTGAGGGTGGGGAACATAGCAGCTCGCCCCCCCAAATTTTATAGTCTTTGAGGGATTCTTCCACAGTAGAAACATCCCAGGGAAAGATGCTGATTGGCTCTGTTTGGGTCACGTGTCCAACTCTAGCCCAATCACTGTGACTGGAGGAATGGGACACTATGATTGGTTCAGGTTGGGTCACATGACTACTCCTTAGGCGAAAGGGGGTCTGTTGGAAGCCATTACTAAGAGGAGTTAGCCATTTTTCTGTTTGTTTTTTTGTTTTTGAGACTGGGTCTTGCTCTGTCACCCAGGCTGGAGTGCAGTCTCAACTCACTGCAACCTCCACCTCCTGGGCTCCGGCAGTGCTCCCATCTCAGCCCCTGAGTGGCTGGGACTACAAGCCTGTGCCACCACCCCCGGCGAATTTTTGCATTTTTTGTAGAGATGGGGTTTCGTCATGTTGCCCAAGCTAGTCTCAGATTTCTGGGCTCAGGTGATCCGCCCGCCTCCAGCTCCGAAAGTGCTGAGATCACGGGCCTGAGCCACCACACCTCGGGGGGGTGTTCTTAATTGAAGGCTGCAGAAGCCAACTTTTGCTGATTTAAGCAGCGCTATTAAGTGCTCACAGGTGAGCTACAGAATTCTGCTCGGCGCTACGGAGGCAGAAGCAAGCCCCTGACGTCATCGCAGCCCTTGTCTGATGACTGGAGACTGTGGCTCACTCAACTGCCCCTATCACACACCAGGATACTTTCGCTGCCACTGCCACTAAAGGGCCACCAGCTTCTTTGTGTCTCTGGTTCCAAATCCAAAGGCCAGCGCGACTGTATTTGGTGGGCAGAGCCCATGACAGTCCCCTGCCTCAGCTGCAGGAGAGGATGGGAAAGCGAGTACCTGGCATCTTAGCATCTGCGGTAGCAGGCAAGTTCCGCGTTCCACTAAGCCTCATAAGCAGGGGCATTCCCAAACTCGATGTTTGGGTGGCCCAAATTCAAGACAAATGTATATGTTGTATGTGTGTGTGCAGCAGCCACTAAGCACTTTGTTCTTGAGGCCTTCATTCCTGGGATGCAGGCCTGTTTCTACTAAATGTCAAGTGAGATGTGATTACATCGCCTTTGTAAACGGAGTCCACCCCATAAATCTTGGCCCTTGGCAAGAAGCTCCTCTTCAGGCTAAGAAGGTCACGGCTTGCTGTCTGGGCTGGGGAGCATTTCTCTCCTTCAGATTTTCCAAATGGCGTTTCTTGGGAAGCAGCTCCAGGCACCATTAGTTAAACATCTTTAATCTGATTCCTTTTGCAATCCTCTGCTTTCATAAAAGCTCAGCTGTTGCAGCCCAGTGGTCAGGATTGATCTTTTTCTTTGATTGACATCATCTTGGTGACGCTGGATTCTTTGGTAGAGACTTCAGGAGACTACAATGAATTAACAGGTTACTTAAAGGAGACGAGTCGGGAGGGGTCTGAGGATGTCAGAAAGCTCTGGCCTGGGCCCAGAATCTATCACTCCCACTGCAGGGGCTGGGCTCAGCCTCACTTAGACGCATAGGGTGGCCCCAGCTTGCCTCCCCATGTCCCCTGGTCATTTAAGATCCCCTTACTCTGGTTTTCTAGTCACTCTTCCCAGGCAGTCATACTGGTTTTTGTTGTTGTTGTTTGTTTTAAATGTGATCATTTTAATCCCAGTGCTTTGGGAGGCTGAGGTAGGAGGATCATTTGAGACCAGGAGTTCAAGACCAGCCTGGGCAATATAGTGAGATCCCCCTCTCTACATTTTTTTTTTTTAATTAGCTAAGACTGGGCACAGTGGCTCACGTCTATAATCCCAGCACTTTGGGAGGCTGAGGCAGGAGGATCATTTGAGGTCAGGAGTCCGAGACCAGCCTGGCCAATATGATGAAACCTTGTTTCTACTAAAAATACAAAAATTAGCTGGGTGTGATGGTGCATGCCTGTAGTCCCAGCTACTTGGGAGGCTGAGGCAGGAGAATTGCTTGAGCCTGGGAGATGGAGGCTGCTGTAAGCTGTGATTGTGCCGCTGCACTCCAGCCTGGGTGACAGAGTGAAACTCTGTCTCATTGAAAAAGAAAAAATTAGCTGAGCATGGGGTGGTGCGTGCCTGTAGTCCCAGCTCCTCAGGAGGTTGAAGTGGGAGGATTACTTGAGCCCAGGAGTTTGAGCCTGCAGTGAACTATGATCGTGCCACTGCACTCCAGCCTGGGTGACAGAGTGAGACCCTGTCTCAAAAAAACAAAAAACAAACAAAAAAAACACATAAAACTCATGACATTATTGTATGATTTTAAAGTGTACAGTTTAGCAGCATTGAGTACATTCACGATGTTGTGTGGTCATTACCATTGTCTGATTCCAGAACATTTCACCACCTCAAGAAGAAACCCTGTCCCCATTTAGTGGCCACTCCCTCCCTCTCCTGTCTTCACCCCTAGCAACCACTAAACTGTTTTCTGTCTCTGTGGAATTGCCTATTCTGGGTTCTTTCAGATTCCATTTATATAATTCTGTATACATGGAATCATAAAATATGTGGCCTTTGGCAACTGGCTTCTTTTATTTAGCATAATGTTTTAAAGGTTCATCCATGTTGTATCATGGATCAGTACATCGTTCTTTTTTATTGCTGAGTAATATTCTATTGTATAGTTAATACTACATTTTGTTGGCCGGGCACAATGGCTCATGCCTGTAATCCCAGCACTTTGGGAGGCCGAGGCGGGTGTATCACAAGGTCAAGAGATGGAGACCATCCTGGCCAACATGGTGAAACCCTGACTCTACTAAAAATACAAAAATTAGCCGGGTATGGTGGTGTGCACCTGTAATCCCAGCTACTTAGGAGGCTGAGGCAGGAGAATCACTTGAACCCCGAGGCAGAGGTTGCGGTGAGCCGAGATTGTGCCACTGCATTCCAGCCTGGTGACAGAATAAGACTCCATCTCAAAACAAAACAAAAAACTAGATTTTGTTTATCCCTTTATTTATTAATGGATATTTGGGTTGTTTCCGCCTTTTGGCTGTTGTGACTAGTGCTGCTATCAACGTTGTTGTACATGTTTTTGTCTGAACACCTGTTTTTGATGCTTCTGGCTATATACCTAGTGGTGGAATTGCTGGGTCATATGGTAATTCCATGTTTAATTTTTCTGATGAGCCACCAAACTGTTTTACGCAGCAGCTACATCATCTTTCATTTTCACTGCCCTCTCTCTTGACCTGGCATCTTTAAGTGCTTTGAAATGATTTTTCTTGGCTGTCATGCCTCCTTTCTGCTCCCTTGAAGACAGCTTTCAGAATCTTCTGGTTGATAAGAGCTTATCTCTGGAACAGTCCAATCCACTGGGCTGATGAGAAAAGGGAAGGGCCGCCTTGTCTGAGCCCAGTACAGTATCACAGGGGCTTCTGGGGCAAATCTCTCCATCTTTGCTGTTTAACACAGAGGAAATGGTGTTAATGGTGGGAATGTAGGTGGAGGGGGACCATGGTTGTGACAGGAGGGGTCCTGGTTTGGGAGCAGGTCAGGCTGTATAGGAATGCCTGCTTTGGCCAGGCACAGTGCCTCACATCTGTAATCTCAGCACTTTGGGAGGCAAAGGCAGGAGGATTTCTTGAGTCCAGGAGTTCAAGAAAAGCCTTGCCAATATAGTGAGACCCTGATATGGTTTGGCTGTGTCCCCACCCAAATCTCATCTAGAATTGTAGCTCCCATAATTCCCATGTGTCGTGGGAGGGACCTGGTGGGAGATAATTGAATCATAGGGGTGGTTTACACCATTCTGTTTGCATGGTAGTGAATAAGTCTCATGAGAGCTGATGGTTTTATTTATTTATTTACTTATTTTTGAGATAGAGTTTCACTCTGTTTCACCAGGCTGGGGTGGAGTGGCACTATCTCGGCTCACCACAACATCTGCTTCCCAGGTTCAAGCGATTCTCCTGCCTCACCCTCCTGAGTAGCTGGGATTCTAGGCATCCACCACCACACCCAGCTAATTTTTGTATTTTTAGTAGAGATGGGGTTCACCATGTTGGCCAGGCTGGTCTTGAACCCCCGGCCTCAGGTGATCTGCTTCCCTCGGCCTCCCAAAGTGTTGGGATTATGAGAATGAGCCACCATGCCTGGCCAAGATCTCATGGTTTTATAAATGGGAGTTCCCCTGCACCAAGCTCTCTTGCCTGACATCATGTAAGATGTGCCTTTGCTTCTCCTTTACTTTCCATCATGATCATGAGGCCTCCCCAGCCATGTGGAACTGTGAGTCTATTAAATCTCTTTCCTTTATAAATCACCCAGTCTTGGTTTCTATTAGCAGTGTGAGAATGGACTAATACAGACCCTGCCTCAAAAAAAAAGATATTAGCTGGACATAGTAGTGTGCACCTGTGGTCCCAGCTACTCAGGAAGTGATGCAGGAGGATCACTTAAGCCTAGGAGGTTGAGGCTGCAGTGAGTCGTGATCATGCAACTGCACTCCACCCTGGAGACAGAACAAGACCCTGTCTCGAAAAAAGAAAGAAAGAGAAACAGAGAGAGAGAGAGAGAGAGAGAGAGAGAAAGAAAAAGAGCAATACCAGCTTTAATGGCTCTGTCCCCAACACAGGGACTGTCCAATTCTGATAACATTCTTCAAACACCTGGGGAACTTACTTAACGAAAGAGTGTAAATTAAGGGGAATTATTAAAGAAACTAAGATATGGCTTATGTATTTTAGTTGTACTGATCAAGCTTGTGAACTTATGATACAATGAATGAAAGGGCTTGGGCTTTTCTTGTTCTATCCATCCATTCATACAACACTTATTTATTGAGCTCCTGCTGTGTTCCAGATGCTGTACTTGGATTCAAGGGCAGGCATTAGAATGAGTCAACTGTGGTCTCTGGCCTTTGGAGGCACTTTGCCTTGTGGATCACTTTTGGCACTGGACAGTCACAGCCCTTTCCTCAGGATGCTTCAGTGCCTGCCCCAGGGGTTGGATTCCAAAGTTAACAGAGAAGGAGAAATCTAGGTACAGAAAAATGTTTAGCAATCCTTAAATTCCACATGAAGGTCAGTGTTCATGGTTTTGTGTTTATTACCTGAACAGAAATAGTTATGTAAAACTCTACACCATAGGAGGGAAAAAGGACAGGCATGTCTCAGTGGGAATGCTTTTGGCTGCAAGTAATGGAGAATGCAATACAGTTAGCTTAACAATGAAGGAAAATGCATCATTGAATATAGCAAGAAAGCCACACAGAGGGCATCTCTGAAGCTGTTTTCTCTTTCTCTGCTGTCCATGGGCTCTGTCCTCATGGTTCCAAGGTGGCTGCACAGTTCCTCGCTTCCTATGCAGATATCACATCGCTCAGTGAAAGAAGAGGGGCTCCACTTTCTCTCTTCCTTGTCTTTTTTTTTCTAGATGTCTTCTAGTTTCACTCTTCCATGGAGGCCTGTAAATCATCTGCAATTAATCTTTGTGTCTGGCATGAGGCAGGGATCCAGGTTCATTGTTTTGCCATACAGATATTCCGTTGTTCCCACACCATTCATTGAAAAAGACCTTCCTATTCTCCTTGGCACCTTCCTCAAAAATCAATTGGCTGGGCCAGGCACAGTGGGTGGCTCATGCTCATACTCTCAGCACTTCAGGACGCTGAGGTGGGTGGATTACCTGAGGTCAGGAGTTCAAGACCCAGCCTGGCCAACATGGTGAAACCTTGTCGCGACTAAAAATATAAAAATTAGCCAGGCGTAGTGGCATGCGCCTATAATTCCAGCTACTTGGGAGGCTGGGGCAGGAGAATTGCTTGAACCTGGAAGGCAGAAGTTGCAGTAAGCCAAGATTGTGCCACTGCATTCTGGCCTGAGTAACAGAGCAAGACTCCATCTCAAAAAGAAAAAACAAAATCAGTTGGCTGTAGGATTTGATAGCACAACAGGGTGACTATAGTCAATGATAATTGTACATTCAAAAATGACTAAAAGTATAATTGAATTGTTTGTAACACAAACGATAAATGCTTGAAGTTTGAGGGGATGGATACTCCATTTCCATGATGCAATTATTATGCATTGCATGCTTGTATCAAAATATCTCATGTAGCTCATGAGTAAATACACCTACTATGTACCCACAAACATTTTTAAAAAGTCAATAGGCTGTGTCTGTGTTGGTCTGTTTCTGGACTCTCTGTCCTGCGCTGTGGACTCATTTGTCTTTCCTCTTGCCTTTTCCATGCCGTCTTAATTACTGTTGCTTTAGAATAGGACTTCAAGACTTCTAGGCAGTAGAAGTCCTCTGACCTGCTTCTTTGCATCTCTTGGAGAGACACTACCACACACTCTTTCATGGCCCATTGGCCATAACTGCATCAAATGCCCATTCCCAGCTCAGTCACTGGCAAGGGGAATGGGATTACAGGGTGACCTAGTCCATCAGAGTTTCCTTTGGGGAGGGGAAAGGGTTCACCTTCCTCAAGTCACGTGGAAGAAGAATAGTCACCTGAACCAGAAAGCCAGAAAGAAAGCCAGGCTTTCCAGGAAGAAGGTAGGGAAGAATTTAGGGTAGGAAGCCAACGGTGTCTGCCAAAATACACATAATGGTTAAATGGAATTTTTAATTATGAGACAGAGAGAGAGAGAGGACAGAATAAAAGGACAGACAGTAACTTCAACTCACTGTGGATATTCTTGCCAGCTACTGATGACAATGATAAAGGTGACAAAATGGCCATAAATGACAACAAGGCTTAGTTTACTGCCCGAATAGTGAGCAGCAACCCTCTGCCAATGAGGCGGGCTCCTTCTCCCCTGAGGTCAGCATCAGGGGCTCAGTAGGACATGAGCCCTGTCCAGGGGACACCGGGCCCGGCCTGGGAGTGAGTCTCAGAGCGCTTGACCCTGGTTTAGCTTTTACTTGTTTGTTCTCAAAACGGGGATGGGCAACAGTTCCTGCACCTCTTGAGCTGCCCAAATATTTCTTGGGATGGTCTCAAACCATTCCTGATGGTCCACGTGACTTGGAGGCTGGTCCATAGAGGGACTGGATTCAGCAGTAAATCATCAAGTGCTGGCTGCCTGGAGCACTCGGCACAGGCACGCAGATTCTGGCTTCTGGGCTCCTCCGACCCGTCCTCAGTAGCTTCATCGCTGCAGTTGTTTGTCAGTTCCTCCGACTTCCTGCTAGTCTTGCTTTCCAGGCCCCCACTTAATTATTTAATTTTTCTTAGTGGAGCGAAACAAAGATTTGAAACTGTTTTTAATTCTCAGGGCCTGGGAGGACAGAAGCCCCTGCTTCATTCCCGGGGTGATTTGTCTGCCTCCTCTTTTTGCCCAGGCCTTCTGGTGATACATGAGTAGGCTGTGACTATTCCAGCATTTCAGTGCTTAATGTCTGAAGCTTGAGTCTGAGTGCAGCCTGGGGGACTGCTCGAGAGTACTCTGAATGCCTGGGGAAGACACCAAGCTCCTGGTTAGTTCTAGAAGAAGTTCTGCCTGCTGGGATTCCTGTAGAAATCATTGCCTCATGTTTCTGGGGCAGCATGGAGTGGTGGAGTGGGTCACAGGCTTTGTGGGAAGGGACACGCCAACACACAGCCCAGCCCTGACACAGGACTTCACCTCTCGAAGCCTCAGTTGTCTCATCCCTTCCATGAAGAGGAGATGTTGACATTAAGGGTTGCTGAGGGGGCGCATGAGGAGGGGTCCGTACAGGGCTGGCCTTCTTTGAGGCTCTGGCCAATCCTCTCCACCCTTAAGTATTTTTACTCTCTGAGAGGAACAGAGAAGATTCTCCGAGGACGAGGGCTGGGATGGGACGAAGTGGGGGGTGGGGGGTGGGATGTGAGAATCACAGATTTCTTTATTTACTTTTATTTTTTGAGAGGGAGTCTCTCCCTGTCCCCCAGGCTGGAGTACAGTGGCGTGATCTTGGCTCACCGCAATCTCCGCCTCCCGGGTTTAAGCGATTCTCCTGCCTCAGCCTCCCAAGAAACTGGGATTATGTGTCCCCCCCACCACACTCCGCTATTTTTTGTATTTTTACTAGAGATGGAGTTTCACCATGTTGGCTAGGCTGGTCTCGAACTCCTGACCTCAGGTGACCACCTGCCTTGGCCTCCCAAAGTGTTGGGATTACAGGCGTGAGCCACCTTGCCTAGCCTAGAATCACAAATTTAATGTGACCAAGACTAGAAGGCATTTAGGGAGCAGGGCATAGGGCAGAGTAAGGAAGGGCCACTGGTGGAGAGGAGTCATTTTTCCTGGACTGGCCATGTGTTCAGAGTCCTGGGTTTTGATCTGGCCCCTCTGCACACAGATCCCCAGTCAGACACAGTGCACAGAACTGGGTTCGTGAGCCAGGGCTGAACTCGGCAGGTTGAGCAGTACCCATGCATGCCTCCTTTAAGTGGCGGCCCACAGCACAGGCTTGCTCTCTATGGCTGTCTACGGCAAATGTGCTATGTTAGGAAACACCTCCCCTGAGACCGATTCTTCTAGAAACAGAGGAAAAATGTGGGATTCCCAGGCAGCCTGCTATCAAGTCAGGGTGGTGGGATGGAAATTGATTGATGAGGTTCAGGTGTGTTTTCTCTGGGTAGGGCTGCTCTGCAGGCCTTGCTCGCTTTGGTTACGCACGATCACGATAACGTTCTTGGGAAGCCCTGAGCACTTGGAGAGGACGGTGCTTGGGGCAGCACCTCCAGTCACCCTGAATGGGCATTGGGATCAGGCCAGACATTACTCTTTAATGGAGCTATGGCAGACAGATGACAGATGCCTGCACAAGCCTCTCTTCCCTGGCAGTTGAGGGAAGCAGTGCCAAGGTGAGCTTAGACTTTCCCTTGTACCTTTCCTGTATATCTGAGGGACCAGAGTGGTGGTTCCAGAGAGAAAAGGCTGCAAGAAACATCAGAGATCATCTTGTTAGCCTTCCTTCCATCTCAAAACATTTTATGAATGAAGAGACCCAGCTGCAGGGAGGGGAGGGCTTTGCCCCAGGTAGTCAGGCTGTTTCAGGACCCAAATCCATGATTCCATTTGTCCCTGGTGACCAGCTTGGGTAGAGGCATCTTGCTTGCTTTCTTTGGGGCCAGCTCTGCCCTTACGTCCTTGTGTAAGTTTGTGGCTTCCTGGCATCTACAAGGTCCACCCTCTGAACTTCTCTGCTGTGACCTGTCTGAAATGCATATCAAATCAGGTGGCTTCCTGGCCTGCATTCTTCAGTAGCTCCCCAGTGTCCTCAGAGAAACCCCAAGTGCATTCGCAAGATACCAAAGGTCATTTGTGATCTGGTCTTTGTTCTCTGCTTGCCATCCCCTGGCTGGTTATGCAGGGCTACCTGCCAGTTGAGATCTCAGATTTTCCTGCTTTTGCACATGCTGTTCCTGTTCCTCAAATACCCTTCCCTGCTTGTTCTTTAAGACTTCTCAGCGTCATTCTGTGGCCGCCTCTGACCTCTTAGGCTCAACCACTCCTTCCTCTGAGCTCCCAGAGCTCTTGGTAATTCCTCTATTAGCACTTATCTCATTGACTTAGAATTATTTGTTTACATGTCTCTTCTCCCCGGGGTGGGAAGCATGTCTTCTGCATCTTCATCTCCCTTCCAGCTGCTCTCACTGCCAGCAGAGTGCCTGACCACAGCTTGGGCTCAGCAAATCTTTGTGGTGTGAATGACTGAAGGACTTTTGTCCCCAAATGTCCCCTGCACTGTGCCTGGAATGTCACCCTTTGTGAGTCCTGTCTGGTTCCTGGCTCCTGTTGGCTTTTGCCTCCCCACAGCTGGGGCCTCTCTTCTCTCTCCAGCAGCTGGCCTAGCCCTGCCCAGACTCTGGGGGCAATCACAGACTTAGCCCAGGGAGATTTAAAGAGCCAGCATTCAGAAGCGCAGGTGACTCAGCTTCCGTTGAACTTGGGTGGGTGCAAGTTCCACTCCCTTGCTGGGTCTGTGTGCCTGGTCGCACTATATCCTACGAGACAGGTAGCTCCGTGGGAGACCGTTTCCCTAGGACCCCAGCTCTGGACTAGAACGGAGTCTGGGGATGTGTGCTGCCTCCCACCATGGCCAACGCCCAGCTGCCAAGCTTCTCTGATGCCTGCTGCCCCATTCAGGTGGCAGAGCTTCCTTAGGCACCTACCATGTGCCAGGCACAGCATCTCTGCCATAGAACTTATACAGCCAGAGTGGGAAGGGCAGACCCACAAACATGATGCGAGTGTGGTCAGAGCCAGAACAGGGCTCAGAGAAATGTGAGCTGCAGGTCAGGGGTTGAGAAGCAGCCTCAGAGACAGGGTCTGAGCTGAGACCATAGGGGAAAGAGGCGCTTAGGGTGGGGACTTCCTGGCTGAGGACTCTGAGGGGACAGGGGCTCAAGAAAGCCCCCACCACCCCCAACTCACAGACCCAGCACCCTCAGCCATGTCTCTGGGAGCATGGAGCTCTGAGAGGAGGGACTGAGGGGGTTAGCTACCTTCTCTCACATGACTCAAAACCAGGCATATCCGAAAAAGCTGCCATTTGTTTATTTAGGCAACATTAGTGACTCCCCACCACGTGCTTGGGTCTGGGGCTGGGAACTGGGGGCTCATCCAGTATAGACCAAGACCCAGCCCTGCCCTCAAGTGGCTCATAGGCCAGTGGGGAGAGAGGCATGAAACAGGTCCCAAGAACACAGCCTGAGATAAGCAGCCATGCCTGAGCCCAACTGGATCTGCAGCAGCGCTGTCGGGGGCCGGAGGCTGAACCCAGCTGGGGGAAGCACCTCAGGTGGGACACACATCCGCACAAGCAGCCCATGGGGCTGGGGAGGCGGATGGGCAGGAGGGTAGCCCTCATCTTCTGGAGTCACCAGGTGACTGGTGGCAATGTCTTTTAACACAAGGGAGGCAGCAGAGCCTGGGCCTTTGGAGTCTTTCTAGATCTGGTTTCTAATCTTGTCTCCATTGCTTGAGAACTGAGTGACCTGGGGCAAATGTCTCCACCTCTCTGAGCTTCAGTTTGCTCATCTGCAAAATGGGTTTAGGGGTCGTGTTTCACTCTAGGGTTGCAGCCAGCCTTCAAGCGAATAACAGAAAATGTTTAGAATGTGATTAACAACAAGAGTTCTTGTTGATTATAACAACAGTAATGATTGCAATAACCGGGAAGTGGAGAGCCCACCCAGCAGAAGGAAAAGGCATGGCAGAGTTTGGGGGGCAGGGGTGGGGGATGTTGTGGCAGCACTGGGTGGAGGGAACTACGGAAGCCAGGGTCTGCCTTGGCCAGGCAGGGGTGGGGGGAGTTGGGGTTGGAGGGTTGCGTTTCCCCCTTCTTCTCTTCCGCCCCTGCAGCGTGGCGTGCCATCAGCGGGAGGCGCAGGTGTCCACTGCATCCTGCGTGTCCCCATCCCTCGCCGCCCTGGCCGGGGCCCCAGCTCCCTTCTGCCGTCCGCCCAGCGTCCTCCCCTAACCTCGGATCTGGACGGGAGAACAGTGGGGCCGGGAAAGTTTGAGTCATGGTGGGGGGAGCGGAGGAGGCGGGCCCGTGACCCTGAACGGGGTGGGCTCTAGGACCCGCCTCGGGCTCCCAGCAGGGGGACCCACCGCGCGCGCGCGCCCCTATCCCTCGCGCACTGGCCCGATGGAGCGAGGCACCGGCTGCAGCCGCTGTGTGCGCAGGGGCGGCCGTGCTCGCTCCGACCTGCACCTCTACCGCAGAGCCGCGCTCAGCATGATGCCCGGGGCGCCCCTCCTGAGGCTGCTGACCGCGGTCTCTGCGGCAGTGGCGGTGGCCGGAGCACCTGGGACGGCGATGCTCTCTACCACGGGGGACGCCACCCTGGCCTTCGTCTTCGACGTCACTGGCTCCATGTGGGACGACCTGATGCAGGTGATCGACGGCGCCTCGCGCATTCTCGAACGCAGCCTAAGCCGCCGCAGCCAGGCCATCGTCAACTACGCGCTGGTGCCCTTCCACGACCCAGGTAGCGCCCCCGCCCGCTGGGCGCCCCCTTCGCGGTGCGCTCACCTGCCCGACCCCCTCAGTCGGCCTGGCCCCGAACGAATCTGCATGTTGCGGGCTGCGCTGACGCTTGGCTGGCACACCTTCTCGGCACATCTGCGCCGTGGGGACCCTGGGCACCTGGGCAGTCCTTGCAGCCGTCCCTTCCTTCCGCCGAACATTCCCTCGCCCAGGGAACCTGCTCTCCTGCGCCGTGGTGAGACTTCAGCAAGGGACCTCACCTTCCCGCGCCTTGCCAATGAAATGGTGAGGACGGCCTCCCAGACCTGCTGAGATGTTGAAATGAGGCGTGCCTGTGGAGAACTTGGGACGCCGCGAGCCTTTGCAGGGGTTTCCTTTTGGCTAATTCTTAGAATTCGCTCCCAGGGTAGGCTTGGAGACCGGAACAGCTCCCAGAGGCAGGCGTTGGGACGAAATGGGGTCCACCACGGACCCCGCAGTGGGGAGCGGACTCACCCTTGCTGGTCTCGCCCCCTTGCCTGTCTTCCCCGGGGAAAGAGCAGCGCCCCTCCTGCGCTGGCCCGGCGGCCTCCACCTGCTGTGTTCTCGCAGATGAGTCGCACCGTAACTCCTTACCTGCAGGCTGCACCTCGGCTTCCCCTTTAACCTCTTCTTGCAGCTCCGTGTTAGGGGTGCCCTTGAAAGGGTCCCCAGGCGACTCCGCTGTGGAGTCCCAGGGGGAGCAGTTGCTGAGTGAGCTGCAGGTTCCTAGCCGTGAGGAGCAGGACTGCTGTCCCCAACGTCTGTTTCTTTCTTCTTTCTTTTTGAGACAGGATCTGTCACCCAGGCTGGAGGAAGTGGTGTGATCATGGCTCCCTGCAGCCTCAAACTCCTGGGCTCAGGCGATCCTCCTGCCTTAGCCTCCCAAGTAGCTGGGACTACAAGCACATACCACCATGCCTGGCTGATTTTTAAAATGTTTTGTAGACATGGAGTCTCTCTGTATTGCCCAGGCTAGTCTCAAACTCTTGGCCTCAGTGATCCTCCCACAGCCTCCCCAAGTGTTGGGATTACAGGCATGAGCCACTGTACCCAGTCTCTCCCCGTTTTTTAATGAAAAATTGTAAAGTTACAGTAAAATGGGGAGAAACGTACATTGAACAGCCTCTACTCACCACTGAGAGCCTCTGAGTCATGTTTTGCTTTATCACATCTCTCCAACATTCACCCTTCTGTCAAGGATAGCTTTATAAAGCAAAAGCAAAAACAAAAAAACAAACAGAACAAATTCCTTGCAAAACTGTACTGCAGAGTGCTCTTGTGCTGAGGAAATAGACAGTGGCCATTGGCTATGTGAGTTGGCAAGTCCTATTAGAAGGATTTGCATTTATTAATCACAATATCATTACAGGTTCTTAGAAAACGGACAAAACATTGGCAAGACATCGTTCTCCGTAGGCTTCAGGCTGAGTTTGTGGTCTAGGGCTTTGGAGGCCCCTCTACTTCCAGGAGTTCTGGGCACCTCATGGCTCTGCAGATCAAAGCTGGGAAGCCAGGGCTCTCAACAAAGATTTCGAGGAACATCAGATGGACAGCTTCTACCCTGGAGTCAGGGGCAGGCAGGCTGTGGGGTTGTGAGGTGGTGGACTGTGAAGTGTGCTCTGGCACTTGAGCTAGAACGCAGGTCACCCTCCATCTCCCCAGCTCTCTCACCCCCTTTCTGAATTCTTCTGGGGCTTCCAAAGACATCACACTGAAGGAGCGTAGAGACCATCAAATCTACCCCTTTATCTTACAGTTGGAGAAACTGAGGCTCAGGACACTGAGGAGACTTCCCCAAGGCCACCTGCCATAATGATGTCATTCCTGAATCATAACCCACATTTGTCTCTGAAATGTGTGGCTCTGGTGGCCAGGCAGGACAGCAGCCTTTCGGAGCCAGATGTCATGTCCTGAAGCCCAGACCAGGGCTCTTAAGGCTGTCCTTGCCGCCCCCCTTTGGCCACAAGCCTCAGGAAGCCCCCCTCCGATTCCTCCCCTTGCCTGTCCTCTCCAGGCACTGAGCTGATATGCAGCTTTCCAGCTCTCATGAGGCTCAGCCCCTCACTCCATCCTCTATGAAACAAAAACCCAGCCCTGCATCCTGGATCCCCAAATTAGCTTCTGAGTGACCAGGAAGGTTCAGATGTTGGGGAGACTTCAGCCTCATGGAGCCCCTGTTCTGTGTAGAGCCTAAGGAGGCTCACGGTGTGAAGGGGACAGGCTTCATTCCCCAGGGCTGGCAGCTCTCCCGGACAGGCCAGGTGGGGAGTAGAAAGTGACACATGGTGGCTCAGGTATCAACTCCTGGCCATGGGCCAGTAAGCAAGGAAGGGGACTAAGGAAAGACCCCCTGAGGAAGCAGCATGAGTGAATATTTGAAGAACATGAGTGAATGTTTACAGGGTTTTGGCCATTTGCCTGGCAGATGCCAGGTGCTGGGGACACAGCAGGATAGAGGACTCCCTGGGGCATGTGGAGCTGGCTGGGTAAGGACCGGGGGAGGGGTGGACATGAGGGCTGATGTGGAGGGACAGGTGTGTGTGGGAGCTGCGTGTGCATGGCAGTAATGGAGCGGGAAAGTGGGGAGGGGCAAGATTGAACGCAGCCGTCACTGCAGGGCTGATGTCTTAGCGGACTTGGTTTTCTTTTTCCTTCTATGGGCTGTGAACAGCCACAGAGGGCTTCTGAGCAGCAGTTTGGAGCTGTGATTTAGGCCTGGCTCTGCCTTTTGAATCCGCAAATAGAATCCCCATTGGTGGAAGAGGAGCGTGAGAAATAGGGCTTGTAGCTGTCTTTTCTAGCCCCAGAGCTGCACGTCAGGAGGGTTTTCTTAAAGGAAGCCCCTCTCCTAAACCCCAAGAGGTAGGTGCAGGGCAAACAGCGGTGGTTCTGGACTGTACGTGCTTGGAGACAGACTAAGATCTGTGCTTTGGAAATATTTTTTACAGTTTCTAAATTAAAAAGTTATATGTTCCCAGAGCGGAAAAGTTAGAAATGTGCTAATCGTTTCAAAAGAGCCCTGGTTCCTTTTTTTTTTTTTTTTGGAAAATGATAATAGAAACCAAGATCTGATGCTAAAATTTAGGTTGTTTTCAGTTTTTCTGTATTAAAATGTCACTAAAACATTGTCTTGATAAAATCTTTGCATCTTTCATTCATTTTTATGTAGGCTTAAGTTCCTCGAAGTGGAATTCCTAGGCTGTTTTTAACACACTGAGTGGGTGTATGACTCTTCAAGTTGTTTTCTAGAATGTTTCAGGAGATGGAACTTCCACCAGAAGCATTTTAGGGACCTGTTTCAGTGCAGCCACCCCCAACACTGGAAATTAATATAAAAACATTTCTAATTCAAAAATGGAAAGTGATATCTTCTTGTTTCGATTGCTAGTGAGGTTCAATGTGTCTTTCAAGTGTTCACTAGATATTTTTGGTGTGAATTTCTTCTTTTGTAAATTGTCAGTTTCTTTGCACATTTTTCTTTTTTTTTGAGACAGAGTCTTGCTCTGTCACCAGGCTGGAGTACAGTGGCTCAATCTTGGCTCACTGCAACATCTGCCTTCTGAGTTCAAACAATTCTCCTGCCTCAGCCTCCCAAGTAGCTGGGACTGTAGGCACGCACCACCATGCCCAGCTAATTTTTGTATTTTTAGTAGAGACAGGGTTTCACCATGTTGGCCAGGATGGTCTCGATCTCTTGACGTTGTGATCCACCTGCCTCAGCCTCCCAAAGTACTGGGATTACAGGCATGTGCCACCAAGCCAGGCCCTTTTTGCACATTTATTTTTCACTTGAAGTTTTAGTGGTTTTATTTTTAGTTGGAATGAGGACTTTATGTTGATGATATTAACTGTTTTTTTCTTTTTTTTCTTTTTGAGACAGAGTCTCACTCTGTTGCCCAGGCTGGAGTGCAGTGGCGTAATCTTGGCTCACTGCAACCTCCACCTCACAGTTCAAGTGATTCTCCTGCCTCAGCCTCCTGAGTAGCTGGGATTACAGGCGCCCACCACTACGCTTGGCTAATTTTTCTATTTTTAGTAGAGACAGGGTTTCACCATGTTGTTCAGGCTGGTCTCGAACTCCTGACCTCATCGTGATCTGCCCACCTCAGCCTCCCAAAGTGCTGGGATTACAGGCATGAACTACCACACCCGACCTTAACTGTTTTTTCTTTCTTTCTTTCTTTCTTTTTTAAATGTGGTTAGTATTTTTCCTGGTTGCTTGTCTTTTAGTATTTGTAATTCTTGATGTTCTGAAGTTTTACATGTTTATGTAGAGAAATCTATTTTTTCCTTTCTGATTTCTTAGGTACTTATAAAGGTGGTTTTTTTTTTTCCTATCACAAAACCAGTTAGGTAGATGTTCTAGGGTTTGTGTATATGTGTGTTTTGTTTTATTTTCCTCTCTTTACATTTAATTATTTAACTTGGAATTAAAAAATTGGTAGGCTGGGCTCAGTGGTTCACACTTGTAATTCTAGTACTTTGGGAGCTGAGGTGTGAGGATTGCTTGAACCCAGGAGTTCAAGGTTGCAGGGAGCTATGATTGTGCCACTGCTCTCCAGCCTGGGTGATACAGCAAGACCCTGTCTCAAAAAGAAAAGAATGACAACAAAAAGAAAAATAGAAAATCTCAATAAAGTGTGGACTTCGGTGAATCATAATGTATCAATATTTGTTTTATTAGTTGTGATAAATGTTGAATAGTAATGTAAGATGTTAATAACATCAGCCTCCTGAGTAGCTGGGACTACAGGAGCACACCACCACACCTGGCTAATTTTTTGCAGATATAGGGGCCGGTGTCAAACGCTTGGCCTCAAGTGGTCTTCCTGCCTCTGCCTCCCAAAGCAGAGGGATTACATACATGAGCCCTGACACCCGGCCTTCCTTGCTTTTTCTTCAGTGCCCTTTTTCTGCTCCGGGATCCCATCCAGGATACATTAATTGTTGTGTCTCCTTCGCAACTCAGGTTGTGAGTTTTTCAGGCTTACTTTCATTTCAATGACCTTGACAGTTTGGAGGAATACTGGCCAGCTATTTTCCCTCAGTCATTATTTGTCTAATGCTTTTCTCAAGTTAGACTGGGTAACGTTTTGGGGAGGAAGACCCAGTGTTAAAATACCATTCTTATCATTTCATATCAAGAGAACTCGCTGTCACTGTTGATGTCAAGCTTGATTGCCTGACTCGGGTAGTATTTTTCAGATTTCTCTACCATGGAGTTACTCTTTTTTCCCTTCTCTTTCCATACTGTACTCCCTGGAAGAAAGTCACTCACTATGCATAGCCCACATTTAAAAAGGGGGAGCTATGCTCCACATCCTTGCGGGTAGAGTATCTATATGGGATTATTTGGAATTGTTCCGCATGTGAGTTGTCTTGTCTGCTCCATTTATTAATTAATTCAATCACTTATCGACATCAGCATGGAATCATGGCTAGCTATTTTATACTTTGCATTATGATCCTAAACTACTTTATTTCACTCCTCAAATGTTTCTGGCTGTGGTCATTGGGAGCTCATTCAGTTGGCTTCCGTGTCCCTTGGACACCCCCCATTGTTACATATGTGGGGTTTTTTTTTTTTTTAAAGCACATTCCTACTTTCTGGCACTGGTAGAGGCTCCAGGCTCATCTTCTGTACTTCCTGCCTCAGTCCTTGAATTTGCTGTTTCCCTCCAAGGAGCCCTGGTTCCTGTGATTGGAAACCAGGATATCCATGCTAAGTGTGTTTATTGGTACTGAGGTGCCATTACTTCTAAAACCTCCCTTAGCTGACAGGGCAAGGAGATGTATGTTGTATATATAACCTGTGTAGGTACTTGTATCTGTAAATATTTTTATATGTAAGTATCTGTGTCTATATTAAGCTAAACATGAGTTCATGCTTATATCTTCAACTCTAATTTATATTAGATACAGGATTAGATTTATTAGGTGTATGGATATTCAAACCTCTTTCCATTCCTTATCTATAACCTCCACATCTAACAGTGACAAACCTGCCTCCTGCCGTCCCCCACCCCTTTCCTTTGCTGTTTAATTCCGGTATACATTGACGTGGCTTCAGACTTCTTGGGCAGGACCCCATGGGAAACAGCTTTATTAACTAGAATACAGTTCTCTTGCCTTTAATCTTACAGACTGCATTCATGTCCAAAGTTACTTATGCCAACACCTTCTTCAGCTGCTGCTTCTTTTTAAATTATTTATTTATTTATTTTTATTTTTTGAGGTGGAGTGTCACTCTGTTGCCCAGGCTGGAGTGCAGTAGTGCAGTCTTTGCTCACTGCAACCTCTGCCTCCCGTGTTTAAGGAATTCTCCTGCCTCAGCCTCCCCAATAGCTGGGATTACAGACGTGTGCCACCATGCCCAGCTAATTTTTGTATTTTTAGCAGAGATGGGGTTTCACCATTTTGGCTAGGCTGGTCTTGAACTACTGACCTCAAATGATCCTCCTGCCTCAGTCTCCCAAAGTCCTGGGATTACAGACATGAGCCACCATGCCTGGCCTCTTCTTCTTCTTTTTTTTTTTAAAAACTTTGAGATGGGTCTGATTCTGTTGCCCAGGCTGGCACAATCATGGCTCACTGCAGCCTCAACCTCCCAAAACTCTGGTGATTCTCCCATTTCAGCTCCAGGGTAGCTGGGACCACAGGTACATGCCACCGTGCCCGGCTAATTTGTGTGTGTGTGTGTGTATGTATATGTGTGTGTTTGTGTGTGTATGTATATATATGTGTGTGTGTATATATATATATATATATATTTGGTAGAGACAGGGTCTTGCCATGTTGCCCAGGTTGGTCTTGAACTTCTGGGCTCAAGCGGTCCACTCACCTTGGCCTCCTAAAGAGCTGGGATTACAGGCCTGATCATCTTCTTTTTATTCCTATTCTTCATTTGCAAAATCTTCTTGAGAATTTTTTCTTTAGATGACATACAGAAAAATTTGTCAACTTCCAAACAATTTTTTCTACTGTGACTTTTCTTGGAATTGTGTTAAATCTTGATTTTGGGGAAGAGTTATTTTTAAAAAATGCTATCATTCTCATCCATCAGGCATGCCTCTTCTTCCGTTCACATTTATTTCTTTTAGTAAAGATCATAGTTGTTTTTTTTTTTTTTGATAAAGATTCAGTTTTTTTGGTTCCACCCATTTTTTAAAGATTATTTTAAAATATTTTGGTTTTTGTTACTATTTTGCTGAGAATTTTTTTCCGTTACATTTTTTACAAATGAGTATTGCTAGTATGTTGGAAAGCAATTCATTTTATATATTAATTTTCTTTCCAGCTTCTTTTACTAAACTTGTTTTTTTTAACTAGTTCTAATTTTTTTGGTAATGTCTTGAGTTTTCTAGGTTGACAGATACAGTTTGTCCAAATTATAATACTGTTGCTTCTTTTCCAATCAAATATTTCACATATTTTAAGTGTCTTGTATTATTTATCAGCAAAAACTGTCAGAACAGTGCTAAATAATGGTGATGGTTGCAGTTATCTTGTCTTGCTTTTTTTTTTGAGACAGTCTCTGTCACCCAGGCTGGAATGCAGTGGCACGATCTCAGCTCACACAACCTCTGCCCCTCAGGCTCAAGAGATTGTCTCGCCTTAGCCTCCCGAGTAGCTGGGACTGCAGGTGTGTGCCACCATGCCCAGCTAATTTTAGTAGAGACAAGGTTTCACCATGTTAGCCAAGCTGTTCTCAAACTCCTGACCTCTGATGATCCACCCACCTCGGCCTCCCAAAGTGCTGGGATTACAGGCGTGAGCCACTGCGCCTGGCCTTCTTGCCTTGCTTTTAATTTTACACCGCTCATTGTATGATGTTGATTCTTGGTTTGAGTTTTGCCATTAAGTGAAAGAAGATGCTTTCATTCCCAATTTTACTAAAAGAAAATTAACTCAAAAAACAAGAAAAAGAAAAAACAAAAAATTCAAACAGGGATGGGTGCTGATTTAGCAAGTGATTTTTTGCTTTATTGCAATGTTTATAAGATCATTTTGTTGACCTATTAATGTGATGCATTAGTTTTTTGTTTGAGAGATGGAGTTTCACTCTGTCACCCAGGCTGGAGTGCAGTGGTGCTGTCTTGATAAACTGCAGCCTTTACCTCCTGGGTTCAAGTGATTCTCCTGTCTCAGCTTCCCAAGTAGGTAGGACTATAGGTATGCACCACCACCCCAGCTAATTTTTGTATTTCTTTTAGTAGAGATGGGGTTTCACTATATGTTGGCTAGGCTGGTCTCGAACTCCTGACCTCAGGTGATCTGCCCACCTTGGCCTCCCAAACTACTGGGATTATAGCCGTGAGCCACCGTGCCTGGCCAATGTGTTAATTTTAAACTATTTTTGCATTTCTTGCTTAAGTCCTGCTTGGTCGTGGTGGATTATTCTTTAACATGCACCTGGATGACAGTTTCCGGTATTTTGTTTAGGCATTTTGCCTTCTATTTCATATGTGTGATCCGTAAGTGGTATTTTTCCTTTGTATTTTTTGTCAAGTTTTACTATCAGGGTTTAGCTTTTTCGGTTAATAATCCACTCCCTTCAAGAATCACAAAATTAATACATGCTTGTAAAAGATTCTAATACTACTCTCAAGAGATGCAAATACTTAATATTCTGGTTTCCTCCCAGATCTTGTGTGCATGTATGTGTATACATTCGCTTGTGTACATAAACACACCTACTTAAAAAAATTATAGTATGTAAAGCGTTTTACAACTTACTTTTTTCTCCCCATATCATATGGCATGAATACCTCTTCTTGTCAGGAAACACAGATCCTCCCCATTTTTTAAAATGACTCCTTAAGAAAACATTAGAGGAATTATCTTAATTTACCCACGTATCCCCCTGCAGTGGAGAATCGGCTGCTTTCAGTTTCTTCACAATTAACACACACATATTTGCAAACATATCTATAGAATAGATTCCCAGAAATAAAATTGCTTTGTTAAAGCATAGGAACATTTTCCATTTCTGTAAACACCATCCAACTACCCTCAAACACACTGTGCCATTTTGCGCCAGGGCCCATGGAAGATGAGACTGCGTTTTCCCACACCCCTGCCGGGACATCACTCTGCCTTTTTTTTTTCCCGTTGTTTTTTGCTAGTTTGCTAGGTAGGAAATGGTGTCCTGCCTTAATCTGCATGTGTGGATTATTGGTGACCTTACAGTCTTCTGGAGTTTCTCCCTGGGTGTCTCGGGCTCCTGGTGCTCCATCATCTTTCCCAAGGGAAGAGGTGGCTTTCGCCAGGCCGGTCAGAGGTGAGGATGCCTGTGGGCAGAGCAGATGTGTGGGGGCCACACACTTGCCTGGGAGCTGATGTGGCTTGACTCTGGCTGCGTGTTCCGGGTTGTGTGTGTGTGCATGTGATTTTTATTGTCACCCTGAGCGACATTGCTATTTTTATTTATTGATTTATTTTTGAGATGGAATCTTGCTCTGTCCCCGAGGCTGGAGTGCAGTGGCACAGTCTCACCTCATTGCAACCTCCACATCCTGGGTTCAAGTGATCCTCCTGCCTCAGCCTCCCGAGTAGCTGGGATTACAGGCGCACACCACCACACCCAGCTAATTTTTGTGTTTTTAGTAGAGACGGGCTTTCACCATGTTGGCCAGGCTGGTCATGAACTCCTGACCTCAGGTGATCTGCCTGCTTCAGCCTCCCAAAGTGCTGGCATTACAGGCGTGAGCCACCACGCCTGACTGTGACATTGTGATATGAGCCTTGCCTCATGAAGTAGAAATGATCAGTCTTTGTTCTGAGGGAAAATTTGCTCTCTTAACCTGGCCCCAGGCATGTCTCTCCTTGGAGGTCTGGAGATCTGAGAGGCCAGTGAGCTGTGAGCTGGACTAGGCACGTCCCTGTCATTCCGCGGGCGCCTGATGGTTGGCCAGGAGCGGCCTGGCTGGGCCAGATAACACCTTGTCAAAGGCCTTTCCAGGCGAGGATCTGTGCAGGGGAGGGGTACTAGATAGAGATGGCCAGGGTCCTTGCAGGAGGAGGAATAGAGGGTGATAAAGCCATGGATCTCAGGGCAGGAGGTCCTTGGAGGGACAGAGGTGGGTGGGTGTGTCAGGTCAGCCTGTACAGGCTGAGCTGGTCTGGTTCCCGGGGATCCTGATACACCCATTAATCACATACTCCATCTTCAGTTCTCAAGGGGTCCCCAGGGGCCAGGCAGGGTACTGACTTGCCTGGCACCTGCAGTCCAGCCAGAAAGGCCCATGGCAAATAGCCAAGTTCCTAGGCATCTCGTCACAGCTGTGGCTGCTCCCTCAATGACATTCCTGAGTGAGTGACATTGAGCTGAGTTGGAAAGAAGCTGGGTGGGTGGGGGAGAATCAGAGCAGGACTGGGAGCTGCACTCCAGGCAGAGGGAACAGCAGAAGCAATGGCTGTGAGGTTGGCAGGAATATCTCCTTGATTGCACGTTAGTGGGTGGAGCTGACAGGGACACACAGGGCGGAGCTGGGCTCCACCACTGGGTGTTCAGGGAGAGGCCCTGGGGAGGAGGCCCTAAGGAGAGTTGCTTTCTGGACTCCTGGACACTGAAGCGGAGGCAGAGAAAGGTTCTGGAGCCATTTTGGCCCTTTGGGCAGAACCACCCGCCCAGTTGGCTCCTGTACCATTGTGTCTGTCCCTTGAGGGTGCCTTCAAGGGAATCACGTTTGCCCAGACTGGCTTAGGGGCTGTCAGAATTCTAGCAGGCTTGACATCACTTTCTCCAGCCCCTTCCCTTTAGAGATGGGATAGCTGAGTCTTGGGGAGGGGAGGAGGTGTGAAGATGGTGGTGGCTAAGTGCAGGACCTGCCTGGGGTCACTGCAGCTGAAGGATGGGGATATGTGGACCCAGGACTCACTCTAAAATTGCAGCCCCACTTGGAGAGAGAAGCAGGGGGCAAGGCAGGCCCCAGAAAGAGGCCTTGGCCTGAGATATTTCTGAGACTGATTTCTAAGTGCCTGACTATAGTCTTGACTGTGTCCACTGGGACACATGAAGCTGGGCGAGGGGCTCCTCACGTCTTCAAGACAGTTTGTGGGGCTTGCCACACCCTCCACTTGCCCAGTGGAAAAATCCCCGCCTGTGGAGTGGTGGTTCAGGCCAGGCTTCTGGGGCTCACATGCTGGAGGGTGGCTTGAGTGGAGTCAAGGTCATGGGTTTAATCATCTCTGCAGCCGGCGGGCCTGCTCAGAGAGACTACACGCCACAATTGCCCAGCTGTTTGGCAAGTGCCCACCCTCAGTCATGAACCTCCCTCCCTCTGCAGGTGCAGGACAGGAGTCTGGGGAATGAGTTCTGAATGACTACAGCTTCATGGGTGGTTGACAGCTTGCATCTGGGATCAGAGTGACCTAGATTGGACTCTCACTTCTGCTGCTTCCTAGTTGTAATTCCTCGGGCAGGTCACTTTACCTCTGTGGGCCTCTATTTTCTCATCTATAAAATGGGGATAATAAATAATAGACCTCATAGGTGGTTGTAAGGCTTTTATGAGCAAATGCACATCAAATGCTTAGAACAAAACTTGGTGCTTAGTAAACATCAAAACGATGGTAACGTCACCATACTCCTCCTCATCACCACCATCACCATCGTTGTTTTTGGAGGCAGTATAGTGAGTGGCAAAGGGAACAGGCGTTGTAATGAAACATTTGTGGATTTGGACATTGTACTAGGTTGAAAAATGTCCTTCCAAAATTCATGTCCTTCCTGGGACTGCAGAATGAGATGCTATTTTCAAATAGGGTCATCTCAGATGTAATTCGCTAAGCCACGATGAGGTCATACTGCAACAGGGTGGGCCTGTAATCCAGTGTGAATGATGTCCTCATAAGCAGCAGAGCAGAGACACAGACACCCAGGGAGAAAGGCGGCCCTGTGATGATGGAGGCGGAGATCAGAGGGAAGCGTCTACATGCCAAGGTGCAGCCGGGGCTGCTGGCATAGCACACACCAAGAGAAGGACGTGGAGCTCGTTCTTCCTCACAGCCTTCGCAACAGGCGTGGCAATGCTGACTCCTGGATTTTGGACTTTTAGCCTCTAGAACTGCAAGAGAAGAAATTTCTGTTGTGAAGCCACCCCCCACCCCCAGTTTGTGGTACTTGGTGACAGCAGCTCCAGGAAGCTAGTATAGACATTAACTAGCATTTACTAGCTGTTTGTCGCCAAGGGTGTTGCTTCTCTGAGTTGGCATCTTCAGTTGTAGCAGGGAGATATTAATAGGACTGAGCTAAAGCCTGCAAAATAAGAATTGCTGAATGCATAGAGGCAGCTGTTACCACCACGACCATCATCATCAGTATCATCACCAATGTCAACGTGATCATCAACATAATTGTCATCAATATCATTTTCATTGTCCTCAGCATCAACATCATTATCATCAGCAGCAACAGCATCAACTTGGTGCTAGGAAGGACAGCGTGTTAAGACCTAAGGTGGTTGGGACATTTTGTCCAGGGCCAGCCCTGCCTGGATAGGGTGAAAGAGGGAGACAGAAAGGGACTCAGTTGACTCCTCTCATGGGTGAGCTCCCATGGGGACAAGCCAAATGTCCTGCCCTGCTCTGTCCTGGTGCCTCACTCTCCATCCTGCTGGAAGATGGGCCTTGAAATGCCACCCTTGCTGATAGCTCTCTGTCCCAGGGAAGCTTCAGGATGGTGATCGATAATGGTGCAGCAGTCCCCAGAATGACAAATGAAGCCATGAGCCAGCCTGAATTAATGATGAGAAGGCATCCATCTCTGTCTTGCTGTCTGGAGCTGCAGGTCGGTGGGTGGCAGGCAGGCAGTGAGGAGGATGGATAGGGAGTACACCTCTGTATCCCCATCCCCTTCTTGGTATCTTGGAAGCTGGCCCTGCCCTGGGAATGATGGGAATGGCTGACAGGAGCTAGCTCCCAGGGCAGGTTTGGGGATTGTCTGTTTAGAGATTGCATGGGAATTGTGTGCATGCCTGCATGCGTGCGTGTGCATGTGTCTGAGTGTGTGAGTGTGTGTGTGTGTGTGTGTGTGTGTGTGTGTGTGTGTCTGTCGTGTGCACTTTCCTGAGAATCTTCTTTGTACATAACTTGGGGCAGACATTAACAAGCTCTTGCCTTCAGTCTTTGCTGGGGCCTGGTCTCTATCTCCAGAGGAATCACGGACACCTTTGCCGATCTGGTCAGTGCCCCCTGAGTGTGGCCAATCTCTCCACAGGTCCAAGAAAACCACATTTGGTTTCCCGCCTTGTTTCGGATCTGTTTCTCTGGGCAAGGGGCCACAGCATCCTGTGGTGGGAGAGCCTGGAGCTCGGGTGGGCCTGGCGTTCGGCAGTATTTGTTGAGTGTTAACTGGATGCCTGGCATTGTGTTGGGGACAGAACGTAAAGATAAGTGAAACTTGGGTCCCGATCTGGAGCTGCTCAAGCAGTGTGAGATTCATTGATAAGTTTATTAATTCACTCCTTTGAACAATATTTATTCAATATTTATTTAAGCACTTACTGTGTGCCAGGCAGTGAGCTCGTTGTGAGGCTTGCTGTAGTGAACAGCAGAGACAGGGCCACTGCCTGCATAATGTGTCCAGTCAACTCTTGCCCCAGAACTTCCCCCTGACATGGAGGGGCTCTCTTCTCTCTGGGCCTCAGTTTCTGCATCTTTAAAAAGATGGAGGAGGGGGGGTTCTTCAGATCTCTTCTTCCTCAAAATTGTTGTTTTGTTTTGTTTGTTTTGAGATAGAATCTCGATCTGTTGCCCAGACTGGAGTATAGTGTTGCGATCTCAGCTCGCTGCAACCTCTGCCTCCCAGGTTCAAGCAATTCTCCTGCCTCAGTCTTTTGAGTAGTTGGGATTACAGGCATGTGCCACCACGCCCAGCTAATTTTGGTATTTTTAGTAGAGATGAGGTTTCACCGTGTTGGCCAGGCTGGTCTCGAACTCCTGACCTCTCAAGTCATCTGCCCACCTTGGCCTCCCAATGTGCTGGGATGACAGGAGTGAGCCACTGCACCCGGCCCTCATCATTGTTATGTTTAGCACATAGGTTGTGGTCAAATTGGCTTTTCTGAAGTTCATTCTTGCTAAACTGCAGACTACTTGGGGATTCTGTGCTCTGGAAAAGAGGAAGGTGCTTCTGGGAGCCACGTCCCTTAACAAGGCCTGGGCTTCCCTACACAGCAGTGTAGAATGATGTCCTCTACACTGCAGAATAATATCTGCCCAAAGGTGTCTATGTCCTACTGCACAGAACCTGCAAATATGTGACCTGCCATGGTGAAAGGAACTTTGCAGGTGTGACAAGGTCATGGATCTTGAGGTTGTCCTGGATTATCCAGGTGGGCCGTTTATAATCACAGGGTCCTCACAGGAGGGAGGCAGGAAGCTCAGAGTCAGAGAGGGAGCCGTGATGACAGAAGCACAGGAAAGAGAGACGCCCTGCTGCTGCTTTGAAGATGGAGGAAGGAGCTGTGCTCCAAGGCCTCAGCAGCTGTGCTCCAAGGCCTCAGCAGCTGGAAAAGGCAGGGAAACTGATCCTCCCCTAGAACCCCCGGAGGGAATGCAGCCCTGCCGATGCTTGGATTGAGGACTGCTGACTTCCATAACTGTGTGTAGTCTTCAGGCACTAAGTTTGTAGTAATTTGTCACAGAAGCAATAGGAAACTGAGACAGAAGCCAACCTTAAAATCCTTTCCAGGGCTCTCTGGTTCAGGGGATCCTTCCCGGCTCCTGAAATGTCCCAGGAATTGCATTAACCACACAGGCCCTGGCACTTGGCATGTGCTGGCTGAGGCCTTGGAGCATGAGGATGTCAGAGGAGGAGGTTGCTGTGTGGGGAGGCCTGGGCCTTGCTAAGGGATGGGGCTCCCAGAAGCACCTTCCTCTCTTCCAGAGCACAGAATCCCCAAGAAGGCTGCAGGCGATGGATGGCCAGGCATCAGGCAGTGGATCTGGCAACCTCCCTGCCTCCAGCCGCAGGGCTGCCTAGACTATGGGTTTCTCAATCCAATAAAATTGCCTAAAAAAAAAAAAGAGCTTAAAAGAAAAAACAATTATCCAGGTGGGCCGTTGCATTCAGGTGGCAAACATTCTACTTACCAAAGTACAACTGAAAAACATCAACTCCCTTTTATTATTATGAGGCTTTCATGAAAGAAAGAATAATCCCCTCTTCCTCCAGGCAAGAAGTACCTGAACCATGGAATAAAGGGCAGCTGTCCCAACTGGACTGTGCTTGCTTTATGAGGACTCACCTTACCAGCTTCATTTCTTCCATGTTGCTTCAAACAGGGGTCCTGTGTCAGTCTGGCAGTGGCCTGGCATTGGGAGCCACAGAGTTAGGTGGACACTGATGACAGACTCTGATGGGGAGGTTAGAGGGGGCCAGATTCAGAACGGGGCTCTGTGGCAGCTTCGTGTGGCTTGCAGCCAGTGGGTGGTCACTGGGGATTCTTGAGCAGGGGAGACGTGGGTTCCTCCAGCATGCCCAGGTGGGGAGGATCGGAGGTGGGAACATCGGGATGGGAGGAGTTACAAGCTTACTGATTTTCATCCAAAGTTTTTACAGATGCTGTTGCCATTGACCCAGCAATTCTGCTTACGGGAATGTATCCTAAGAAAACAATTGAGCTACTGCCTAAAAGCTATGGATGAGAAGATGTCCTTTTTTTTTTGAGACGGATTCTGATTCTGTTGCCCAGGCTGGAGTGCAGTGGCATAATCTTGACTCACTGCAACCTCCACCTCCTGGGTTCAATTGATTCTCCTGCCTCAGCCTCCTGAGTACCTGGGACTACAGGTGCCTGCCCCTATGCTTGGCTAATTTTTGTATTTTTAGTAGAGACGGGGTTTTGCCATGTTGGCCAGCCTGGCCTCGAACTCCTGACCTCAAGTGATCCTCCCGCCTCAGCCTCCCAAAGTGCAGGGATTACAGGTGTGAGCCACCGTGCCTGCCTCGAAGATGTTTTTAATAACATTGTTCATTATAAAAATTAGTACCAAAACAATATGGGATTGGACAAGGCCATTATTAGCATTCGTACAAATGAAATACTTTGTAGCTATTAAAATGATGTTTGAATAACCTTCTGAAATTTGCTCACGTTTGTTCAGTGAAAAGAGTCGGGTTAGAAATAGTATGATAGTTATACTTCATAAAAATTCTGCTTAAAAATAATATTCATTTTTTAAGATGTATTTATACATTTAAATATATGAATATAAAATTTGAAGATTATATACAAAAATGAAAATGATTATCTCTGATTGGTAGAAATACAGGCAGTTGGCTGGGCACGGTGGCTCATGCCTGTAATCCCAGCATTTTGGGAGGCTGAGGCGGGCAGATCACGAGGTTAGGAGATTGAGACCATCCTGGCCAACATGGTGAAACTCCTTCTCAACTAAAAATACAAAACTTAGCTGGGTGTGGTTGCATGCGCCTATAATCCCAGCTACTCGGGAGGCAGAGGCAGGAGAATGGCTTAGAACTCAGGAGGTGGAGGTTGCAGTGAGCCGAGATCACACCACTGCACTCCAGCCTATTTACAGAGTGCTACTCCATCTAAAAAAAAAAAAAAAAAAAAATACAGGCAGTTGTGCTCCTTCCCTTTGTTGTTTCGTTTTGTTTTGCCTGCAGGAATTTCTACGTGTAGTTCCCTGAGAGCAATAGTTAAGAAGAGCTCTGTTCTCGAGGTTGCCCAGACCTGGGCTCATCCCAGCACTGCTACTTACTGGACAAGTCACTGTCTCTGGGCTTCAGTGTTCTCCTCTGTAAAGATGTGGCTAACACTCAGACCCCAGCACTTTGGGAGGCTGAGGCATGTAGCTCACATGAGGCCAAGAATTTGAGTCCAGTCTAGCCAACATGGCGAAACCCTGTCTCTACTAAAAATACAAAAAAATTAGCCAGGCTTGGTGGTACATCTCTGTAATCCCAGCTACTTGGGAGACTGAGGCACAAAAATCGCTTGAGTCTGGGAGGTGGAGGTTGCAGTGAGCCAAGATCATGCCACTGTACTCCAGCCTGGGTGATGGAGTGAGACTCAGTCAAATGAATGAATGAATGAATGAATGCCGGATGCGATGGCTCATGGCTATAATCCCAGCACTTCAGGAGGCCAAGGCTGGTGGATCACCTGAGGTCAGGAGTTTGAGATCAGCCTGGCCAACATGGTGAAACCCCATCTCTATTAAAAATACAAAAATTAGCCGGGTGTGGTGGTGGGTTCCTGTAAAATCAGCTACTCGGGAGGCTGAGGCAGGAGAATCACCTAAACCTGGGAGGTGGAGGTTGCAGTGAGCCAAGATCACACCACTGCACTCCACCCTGGTAACAGAGCAAGACTCCATCTCAAAAAAAATAAAAAGAAAAGACTCTTGGACCTACTAGGTGCTAGGAAGAATTCAGTGAGCTGATATGCAGGAAGCATCTCAGCACATGGCCTGGTACTTACTAGGTATTTAGTAACTGTCATTATCGTTCATGTCATGTTAATTTCTTTTTACAGTGAACATGTGTGATTACCTAACAATGAAATAACCAGCACTGAGTAAAATGATTGCTCTTCTTAGAGTAGAATTCGAGGACCTCATATCGAAGCAGGACTGTCTTTCACTGCACTGTGTGAGCATACCTGCTGGAGCTTGGCCAAGCGCACTCTCACATCATCAGTGCCGCTTCCCATTGGCTGAGCCCTTTCCATGCTAAGCCAGGGGTTTAGCTACCTGGCTTCACTGAATTCTCACAGTGATAAGTCTTGGTCAGGAGGAATGGTGGTGCTACATGCCTTGTTCTACAAATGAAGAAACTGAGGCTTGGGGCAGTGAAGTGAGCTCTGCCCCAGAGGCCCCATAGCCCAGAAAGGACAAAGGAAGGCTTCCAGTCAGATCTGGCTGAGCTCCACGGCTGAGGACTGAGCTGCTGCAGTCGGGCTGAATTCGTTACTGTGGAGTTCAGAGGAAAGGACGTGTGGGGACGGCCAGGGCAGGCGAGGAAGGGCAGTGTGGGATGCCACGGATAAACACAGAGCAGCAGGGCAGGGCCCAGGGGAAGCCCGTGGCGGCTCATCCTTGATCATGGTGGGGGACGCCGGATAATTCCGCAGGCTTCCCTTTCTAAGAAGGAAATACTGAGGTCCACCGACTGGTTCCTGAGAATGGAAATTTGTTTAGGGCAACTGAGATTTAGAACTCCTAAACTAAAAATAGTTCGTTTAATTAAAGTTCACCAAGGCTGGGCACAGTGGCTTATGCCTGTAATCCCAGTACTTTGGGAGGCTGAGGATCAGAGGGGCCTGATCATTTGAGATCAGGAGTTTGAGACCAGCCTGGCCAACATGGCGAAACCCTGTCTCTACTAAAAATACAAAAATTAGACGGTGTGGTGGTGCGCACCTGCAGTCCCAACTACTTGGGAGGCTGAGGCAGGAGAATTGCTTGAATCCAGGAGGTGGAGGTTGCAATGAGCTGAGATTGTACCACTACATTCCAGCCTGGGCAACAGAGTGGAACTCTGTCTCAAAAAGTAAAGTAAAATGAAAATACATAGAGTTCACTGAGGACTTAAATATTTTTCTAAGAAACCTGATGTCCGAACAACCTCGCGCAATCCACACTGTGTGCTTATCTGCAAGGCTCCTTGGAGCCCCGGCCCGGCGTCCAGCACTAGTAGTGTTGTCTTGTGTTGGCGTGGATCTCCAGTGCTGCTATTAAAAAAAAAAAAAAAAACCAAACTTTTTATTAGTGAACGTTTCAAATATATACAACATAAGTAGAAGAGAGTAATGAATCTTCATGTGCCCATCACCCAGCATCGCCAAATACTAAGCAGCCCATCATTCTCATCTCGTCTGCACCTCCTCCCACCCCCGACCCTCACTCAGTGACGATCATTTATTCTAGTGCTTTGCTAATGAGGTAAATTTACATACATCGAAATGCTCCAATCTTAGCTGCACACTTTTGATAAATGACACACCGAGGAACTCACACTCCTTTCACAATAGGTAGGCTGTTTCTGTCTCAGGCACTTCCTTCCAAGTCAGGCTCCTCAGGCAACCTCTGTTCTGGTTTTCTTCACCTTAGATTGATTTTGACCGTTCCAGAACGTCCTATAATTGGAGCCATACAATATGTGCCGTTTCGCATCTGGCTTCTCTCGTGTGGGAACCGCCCCTGTTGTTGCTTGTATCGGTGGTTGTCCTGTCTTCCTGCTGAGTCCAACCTGGTTCTGTGATTTTACCCGTGTGTCTATCTCTCCACCGGATGATGGACATCTGGCTTGTGTCTAGTGTTGGCCTATTATGAATCCAGCTGCTATGAACCTTTGAGTATAAGCCTTTGTGTGAACATATGTTTTCATTTCTCCTGGGGACATACCTAGGCGTGGAATGGCTGGATCCCATGGGAGGTGCAGACGTAATGTTTTAGAAACTTCCATTGTCTTCCAAAGCGGTTAAACCATTGTGTGTTCCCACCAGCAGTGAATGAAAGTTCCAGTTGCTCCATGTCCTTGCCAACCTCGAGTGCAGTCAATCTTTGTCATTTTTATTGCTGCTCTTTTTAAAATGAGCTCATACATAGATGGGGTTGTTGGAAGGTTTTCTCTTGTTGAGCAGCTGGTGTTGGAGAGTTGCTGTGTATCCCAAAATGGATTGTTTGTTTGTTTCTCCTTTGTCTTCCCGGGATTCCTTCCCCACTGAGTGGCAGTGGGTGGGATGGTGGAGGCCTGGGTTCTTAGGGGAGTCTTGGTCACCAAAGGTTGGGAGCTGCTGTCTGGATGGAGGGGCTGGGGCTTGCCCTCTGCCTCACCCCTGCTTCCCTGGAGCTCGGGCCCTGCTTTGGCGCCGGGCACGGGGAAGAGTGGTCTGACCTGGTTTCCTGGTCTGCTCCTGCAGCTCCGAGAGCTGCTCCCTGATCTCCCCCTGTCTCGTGTGCCAGCCTCAGCTCCTCTAAGCATTGATCCTCATGTCACTGACAAACCAGCCCACCGGGCTTCCCTCTCTCTTCTCCACAGATATTGGCCCAGTGACCCTCACAGCAGACCCTGCAGTGTTTCAGAGGGAGCTGAGAGAACTCTACGTGCAGGTGGGCAGCCCCACCCAGCCCCTGACCCTCCCTCCCACTCTTCCCAGTCTGTGCCCCACCGAGAGGGTTTGGGGAGGAAGTTTCGAGTGCTTCTCTCTTGCCCAGCCTCCACCTCCTCCTCTTCCCCGGCGAATGTGTAGCTTCCTGGGGCATCTGTTAGCTGCTTCCGTGGCCCCCCCTCCTTGCCCACTCAGAGTACTCGGCACAGTGCTGGGCTTATTGGTGTGGCGACTGCCTTCCATGCCAGATTCCGTGGGGGTGGGCCCGTGTCACTCTTGCATGGATGAATGAATGAATGAATGAATGATGCTGCTTGTCTACAGTTAAAGCAGGTTGGATGTTATATTGTGTCCCCAGGAAGGAAGTGACTGGGTGGGCGGGAGGTGACAGTTCAAGATGGCGCCCAACACCCAATGATCTGGAGGTGTGTCTGGGTGGGTCCCATCTGGAGGAGGCAGGTGGCAGCTGCTGACACGCTCCTGCCCTCCAGGGAGGTGGTGACTGCCCCGAGATGAGTGTGGGGGCCATTAAGGCTGCTGTGGAGGTCGCCAACCCCGGCTCCTTCATCTACGTCTTCTCGGACGCCCGCGCCAAAGACTATCATAAGAAGGAAGAGCTGCTACGGCTCCTGCAGCTCAAACAATCACAGGTGGGTGCACTGGCTGTGGGGGCCCGAGGAAGGTGGGGTCTCTCACACAGCAGTCCTGAGCTGCCGCCGGGAGGGCAGAGCTGGACACTTCTCTTCCACAGCCTTGGGTCCGCCTCTGCCATCCATGGCCAGAGCCTCGGAACCCAGCCGGCCCAGGAAGTCTGTGCTCTCGCACTCTAGGCCCCAGCCGGGGCTCACACTTCCCTGGTGCAGCTTGTTGCAGATGAAGACCACACCACCCTACTCCTTTCACCCCCATCAGAGTCCAGCAACCTGTCTTCCTCCTGGCGTCACCTCTGCTCCTCATCTCTGCCGTTCATGTCCCCTTTGCCGTTGTCCCAGGGTTTGGAAGATGTGTCTGATCCCTTGCTTCTGGCTTTGGCAGTGAGGACTGGGAGAGGGGACGTGCTGGAGAAAGGGAGGAGGGCCTGCTCTTTGGCATCCTTGGGCAAGATGTAGCAGGCCCGGGCCGCTTCTCTGCTTCTGCATCTAGAACTTGCTTGGGTTCTTCAAGGTTCTTTAACTCTGCAGCCTCCAGGGGCTACTGTGAGATGAGTCAACGTCCACGCCCTTCTTTGTTGTTGATTTAATAACGTTCCCAATATGGAGCACCTACAGTTTTCCTGGCCCTGCACTGAGCACTTGCCCTGCGTCAGCTCCGGATCCCCATGAGATGGACACTTGTGTTGTCCCTTCTATTAATGTGTCATGCGCCATTCTATACATGTTCCAGAGAGAGGAAAGGACTCACTCCAGGTCACTCCACCCTGGTCGGGCTCTGCTGCTCACCCCTGAAGCAGCTGGCCAGGGAAGTTGAGAGCAGGCTGCCTGTCCATCTTCCAGGTGGTCTTTGTGCTGACTGGGGACTGTGGCGACCGGACCCATCCTGGCTACCTGGCCTACGAGGAGATTGCTGCCACCAGCTCTGGGCAGGTGTTCCACCTGGACAAGCAGCAAGTAACAGAGGTGAGCACTGAGAGGGAGCGCCATCCCAGAGCCTGTCACTCGGGCACAGTGAGGATCTTGGCCAGCCCTGTGGCTGCAGGAGGCTGAATGGCAGTCAGCTACCCAGAGATGCGGGGATGTGGATAGAGCTGAGCAGCTCTGGGTGCATGACTGTGACAGGCACGGGAAGCACCATGCTCAGGCACTACCGCACCTCGCCAGACCCTTCATCTCATCTCGCCAGACCCTTCCACTGGCCCCAAAGGCAGGTGCTTTCATGTTTCCAGGCAAAATTTTGCAGGTAAAGAGGCTGAGGCCTGACACAGCCTCTTGGGATGGCCTGGGTTCAGCAGGCGGTCCAGACTGACAAGGTGTCCCAGAAGAATGTGGCAGAAGTGTGGGTATGGGGCATCTTCTCTCCAGAGTCAGGGATCCTGGGTTGGGTGGAGGAGCACAGGAGCTCTCAGGTTCAGGCAGTGGTGCTGGACACCTGGCAGGGAGGGGCTGGCTTGCTGTATGGCCTGCAGTGCCAGGATCTGGGTTCACTCAGAGCCCAGTGCTTCCGAGGTACCTGCCACCTAGTCTTGCTCCTGGACAGGGGTGTGTCCTTCCTCCCCTCGGGGCCCCCTGGTATCACCCTGTTCAGGGTTGTCCCTGCTTTCCCTCCACTCCACACTCCCATCCCCTCCCAGGAACACTGGGTCCTTCCAGGTGCCAGCTGGGAAATGATGAACAACCCTCTCTCTGGAAAGGACAAGCACGCCCGTTTCCGTGGTGTAAATACTCCCACCTTGGCTGATCCCAACTCCGAGTTGGGAGGTGGTGCTGACACTTGGCTTTCCTGAGCCTACACGAGCGGCTCCCACACAGGCACATCTCACCACCACGTCCCCCCGCTTGTTCCCTGGAAAATATCCAGCCCCTCATCTGACCCCTCTGCCTTTCTGGTCCCCCTGTTATCCCCTTGCCCAAACTTGCTGCCCTGCTGGCTTCTCCATTGTCTCTCCAATGTCCCACACTCCTCCCCACCCGGTGCCTTTGCTGGCGTAGCCTGTTCTTCCAGCTCCTTCTCCACTGACTCCTCCTCACCTTCCCAGTTCTGGCTAAGAGCACCTCCTCACGGAGACCCCCCTTGATTTCCTCTCAAGATTAAGTCTCCTTGCGTGCCCTTCCCAGCTCCCTGTGCTACTCTGCGTAATTATAACTTTATAACTGTGCAATTATTAAATGTCACTAGGCCGTGAAGTTTCCAGGGGCCGGGTTGTGAGTCCCGATGTCCACAGCCTCCCTAGCACTTCATGCTTCCCAGCTCAGAGCAGGTCCTGGGTAAATAGCTGGAGAATGGACGGGGTCCCTGGTAAGAGGAAGGAGAGGGAGGCAGGGTGTCTGAGGCTGGCTGTGGCCTCCAGCCAGTTCTGCTGTGTTGCCTCTGGGAGAAGGTTTTGTGTGTATATATTTATGAGCTGCGGAAAGCTATCTCCAGGGCTGTGTTTAGATTAGTGTGCCTTAACTCCCTGTTGACAGATGGCGTTTATGGTTCTCTGCGACACTTTAAGCTTCATTTCTTGGCATGTCAGCCTACCCTGTCACCGAGTCACCCAAGTGAGGGTGGGAGGCATTTCAGAGTGGAGGGATGGCTTGGTTCTTGCTTTTGGGGAGACCTATCTGGGCAATTACATGGGAACTGGGTTCCCGTCAGGCAAATCAGACACACAGCAGCTGAGCAGGTCGTTGGGGGCCACTCGCCCAGGTGTGAGGCTGGGAACCTGGGCGAGGCCACTACTCCCGGCTGTGGGGCCAGCTTTCTGCTTCGAGAGTCTGGCCGGACAGCACGTGTCTGACTGGGTAGGACCACCAGTGGCCAGAAGTGGCTGCCTCTGGTTAGGGGCCTGGATCCTGCTCCTTCCTGGACATAGAGCGCTGTCATTCTTTAGCTTAATGCCTTGGACCTAGCCCCTTCCAGATGTTCCCAGACATTTGGCAAGCCTGGGAAGGTGGCTGGGCAGCCAGGGCTGTGGTCACCCTCCCAGGAGAGATGAATGGTGCCTTCGCCCTAGTCAAGGGGCCTCCAGCTGGGAGAACTCCCCAGAAGTTGCAAAAGACTCCACACTGTGCATTCATTCATAGTTAATCCATTTACCTCTCTAAGCGCATCCCTGCAGCCCGAGGGGCATCATGCACTCTCTTCCCTTGTTTACTGAGCTCCTTCCTTGTGCCAGGCGCAGCTCTGAGTGCTGGTGCAGAGGTGGCCAGCAGTCACAGCGAGGGCCTACTGCTTTGGGGCATTTTGGCTTTTTTTGGTTGTGAAGTTGGCCTCACTGGTACCTGGATCACCCTTTGGGGTTCCAGGGTAACTAAAGGAAGGTGAGGATCTCTCCCTGGCAGGAGAAATTGGGAGCTTTTACAATCCTTAGACAGGGGACCATGTCAGAGGCAGGCAGCCTTGAACCTTCCCCACAGGTATGCATTTTTTGATTAAGACTTAGATGGGTCCAAGAGCCTGCTGTGCCTCCCCCAAGTTCCCCAGCAGACACACAGCTCAGCGCACTGTCACCAGCCCCGACAGTGGTGAGGTTGGGGAAGCAGAGCTGGGCAAACCTGACTGTCCTGCAGCCACCTGGGAAGGCCCCTCCGCCTTTTTTTCGGGAGGACATTGGGCCCCTTGCTCTTCTCTGCATCCCCTACCCCACAACTCACAACACAGGTTCTAGCATGGCCGGTTCTGGGGGCTGGGATTCTTTCGGTGTTCAGCACCAACAGGCACAAAGGGTGAATTACCCAGGTTCTGCACATCTGCTAGGAGAAAGGTGTCCTTCTGAGACAGTGAGGGCAGGCGGAAGAGGGGGCTTAAGGAGAGTGGCTAGGGGGAGCTTCTGACCAGGTGGCTCTGATTAATAGGTCAGCAGGGGCCCAGAGATGACTTCATCCTGGACCCCTCCCAGGGGCGGGCGGTGAGGGCTTGGACTCCAGGGTAAATAGCTGGCAAATGAACAGGGTCCCTTGCGCCCAAGTCCCTCTGCCTTTCTGGCAGATGCCTGGCTTCAGACCTCGCAGCTCTGCCACTTACCTGCAGTGTGACCTCTAGCACAGTCCTCAGCCTCTCTGGGCCGCACTTTCTTCTTATGTGCAGTTGGGTTAACGAGAGCCCCGGCTGGTGAGATGGTAGTGAGGGTGAGAGGAAGCTGTGCATGGGAAGCCCTTGGTAAGCGTTTGTGATGGCTAAATGCCATCCCACCCCCCTGTGGAGCCCAAAATATGCCCCTCAGTGCCATCAATGCCCCCTGAAGAGTAGGAGCTCTCTCTGGAAAAGATTCTCTGAAAGGGAGAGGCTGGGGCGAGTGCCTAGGGTGCCTGGCTGGCAAGGGACAAAACCCCCAGTCTAAGGTACTCTCTCCATCACTTCATGGTGAACCTCCTAGCACAGGGCCTGGGACCCACAGCCTCATCCTCAGTGTTCTCATCTGTGGCTCGGGGGCCCATCTGCCCCTGTCTTTCCTTCCCTGCTTCCTCAGCCGCCCTGGCTATCAAGTGTTCTGAGAGGAGCCTCGGGGATGATTTATCTGCCACAAAGCGCCGAGCAGCAGCCATCTGGCTGGGGGAGCAGCGCCAGACTTTTCGTTCTTTCCCCGTTGGTGACAGAGATGAGTGCTAGGACATCGCAGGCTCCCTGGCCCACCGGCCCCTCTAACATCTGGAAGCCATTGCCTTCGCCAGATAAACACTGAGCTGGCTTAGTGAAGACTGTCTGCTCCCAACACTCCCCAGATTCCACGCTGGAGCCCTGGGGGCGCTACAGGTCTAGAAGGCCATGGCTTCAGGCCTGGCCCTAAGGGGGTCTGGTCCTGCTGTGGGCAAGAGGGTCAGCCCCCCAACTCCCAAGCGGGGATGTGCTTACAGGGCAGGCCACCCTGTGGGTCAGTGGCTTTCTGTCTGGTGTCCCAGCCCTCTCTGTGGTTCAGTAGCCTGAATTGCGGGGCATCTTCCCTCCATCAGAACATCCTAGCACAAGCTTGTAACAGCAGTTGCGACACAGTAGCGGGTGTTACTCCTCTGGGCTGTTGTCGACTGGTTCTTTGCTCAGTAATGATTCCCTCTGGACCCCGACAAGTCCTGGCCCAGGGGAAGGAAGGTCAGGGACCTGATTCTTTGCTGTTGGAGCTGCTGCACACATTGGCTGGCTTCTGTGGGCCTCTCCAGCTGGGAGACCTCGGCCACTGCTCCCTTCTGTCCACCCCCTCCCTTCTGTCCAGAACCTCGTCCTCATTTGTTGGCTAAGACAGGTGGGACCTTTTCAAGAGACACATTACTTAGAAAGCTAGGCAAGACAGAATAATGAAGTAGCTCCAATTGTAAAAACAGATGTGTTTTCAGAATACGGAATTCTTATCATGGGATCGTTGAAATCTAGCCGGTGAACTTCTAGGTACCTATCTTCTAGCTCAATCTGAAAAAAAAAAATGCTCATTTTCTAATTCTTTTGATTCCTTTCCCTTTTGTAAAAGATCACATGGTAAGCAGAGCTGAAGGACTATGATTTAGAGCAAGAAAGACGAATAAGTAGCATGCAAGACACCACTTTCAAAACCCATGTTTGTAGCAGGCATTGCTAGTCAATCACAGAACTTTTTCTACTTGGGGCTGAGTGTGGGTTTGCCTTCTTTAGACAGCTTTCCAGGAAGCATTTCCAGTAGATTGGAATTGGTAAGCAACAGTTTGCTGCTGTGATTGTTCGGGTGGATATTAAAGTCAAAGAATACTTGGTGTTTTGTTTTTTTGTTTTCGAGATGGAGTATTGCTCTTGTCACTCAGGCTGGAGTGCAGTGGCACAATCTTGACTCACTGCAAACTCTGCCTCCTGGGTTCAAGTGATTCTCCTGCCTTAGCCTCCTGAGTAGATGGGATTAGAGATGCCTGCTACCATGCCCAGCTAATTTTTGCATTTTTAATAGAGACGGTATTTCACCATGTTGGCCAAGCTAGTCTCAAACTCCTGATCTCAGGTAATCTGCCTGCCTCGGCCTCCCAAAGTACTGGGATTACAGGCGTGAGCCACTGTACCTGGCTGCATACTTATTATTTTTAAATGACTTTTACTTTAATAAAAAAAATTGCTATGAAAAATTTCCAGGATACAGAAAAGTAAAAAGAATATACCTACCAACTACATTCAACAATTGTTCACATTTCTGCTCGACTTGCTTTATCTGTCTCTTTATACTTTCTGCTGAACTGTGACACCTTAATTCAGCATGAATTTCTGAAAAAAGATAGTCTTCAACATAACCCACAATATCATCTAATAAAATTAATAATAGTTTCCTAGTATCATCCAATACACAGCCCCTGTTCAAATTTCCCTGTCTTCAAACTGTCTTTGATCACAGTTTTTGTCAAATCAGGATTTAATCAAGGGCTGTGCATGTCCTTTGGTTGTTACATCTATTAGGTCCTCTTCAGCCTGGAGCCATCAGCTCTGTTTTTATGACACTAAGCTGTTGAAGAGGCATGGATTGGAACCCTCTCCCATGTTCTGGATTTTTGATTATTTCCTCGTGGTGTCATTCACTTTTTGTTTTTGAGATGGAGTTTCACTCTTGTTGCCCAGGCTGGAGTGCAATGGCATGATCTCAGCTCACTGAAACCTCCACCTCCCAGGTTCAAGCAGTTCTCCCGTTTCAGCCTCCCAAGTAGCCAGGATTACAGGCATGTGCCACCATGCCCGGCTAATTTTGTATTTTTGGTAGAGATGGGGTTTCTCCATGTTGGTCAGGCTGGTCTCGAACTCCTGACCTCAGGTGATCCACCCACCTTGGTCCCCCAAAGTGCTGGGATTACAGGTGTAAGCCACTGTGCCCGGCCAACCTTTTTTTTTTAATCCCCTATGTTTCCCCAAAACTGGGTAAGTCTAAAGGCCTGATTCGATGAAGGCTGACCTTTTTGGCGGGAACGTTTCCTAGCTGGTGCTGAGCGTGTCTTCTGTTGCATGATACCAGGAGGCAAAGCATATCTGAGCATCTGCTATTGCTGATGATAAGTTTGATGACCGGGTTAGGGTGGCAACAGCCAGCTCTCGTCGTGGTTGGGCGTGCTTTTGACTTTATGACTCAAGTGGCCTGTAGGGTAATGTTCTGGCTCTGTGCAGATATCCAGTTCCCATCAACCTTTCATCTAATAGTTTTAGCATGCACTGAGGACTCTTTCCTGAAATGATGATTTCACTGGGGGCTGCAAAATGATGCTTTCTTAACTATAGTATTCCTCCTACATCTATGAGTGGGCATTCTTCCAAGAAGAAGAACTTTCATGCATCAAAAGTGATGGATGGTTTGGTTTCTCTGAAGTACGATTTCTATAGAAAAGGCATGGAATCACACTTAGTTCTTTCTCTTCAATTAAGGAGTCACTTCGGTAGTGGCAGGGGAGGTTTTACTGTTTTGAATTTTGCTTTCTCTTTTTTGAATACTGTTATGTGCACATGGATTATGTCATTCAATGTGTTTCAATTGAGTACAGTTATTAGTCTTTTTTGGGCTGGTTCCTGTGTCCTGTTGATATGTCCCTATTTGTCTTCGAGCATTTCTTTGTTTTATGGAATAACCCATCGTTCCAGGCTCACCTTATAAATTGCCTGCGCAGGCCTGGAATTAGCCATTTCTCCAAGGAACCCTAGTGAGGAATGGTGTTCAGAAACCAAGATCTGGGGACTGGTGATGATCACTGATAGTGAGATTTTGGGCCATCATTGCTTCTGGATCAGTCGCTCTGTCTGTCTATCTACCTACCTACCTACCCACCTACCTAGCAATCTATCATCCGTCTCTATCTGGAGAGCTTATGCTGATATTTCCAATTCAAATTTTGTATTGTGGATCTTTTACTTAGCTCATCTGATTTTATATTTGCAGCTCTCTCTTACATTTGTTTATAAGAAAAAAATCTTGATTCAGAAAACATTAACATCTTTACTTATTTGCTTTATCCAACAAGATACATAAAGTGGTTTCAAAATCACAATGCTGATAGTTCTTCTGACTTACATCTACTAACTAAAGTTTTTTGTTTTGTGTGTGTGTGTTTTTTTTTTTTTTTTTTTTTGCAGTTCTTTTTGTCCTTCTACTGAGAAAGGATAGTTGAGCCAGTGGGTTCAGAATTCACTTGGAGTTGTACTTTTCTCTGTGGTTATGGTACCGACTTTATGGTTGAGCTCATTTTGTTTCAGTTTTAGGGTTTGCACAGGACAGACGCTCTTTAAGATAACTTGGCCTGGAAAGAGAAGGTCCAGACTTGAGGGCCCCCTTCCTCTCCCTCTTTTCTGGTTTCCTTGCTGGTACCTAGGTGACTTGGCTATTGCAAAGGAGGAGGCATGAGCTGAGTAGAGGAAGGGCATGGAGTGAGGTGCCTGAGAGGTAGGCTTGAGGCCAGTCTGATGGCTCTGCCTGGGAGACACATGTCCTACTGAACTCACACAGCCGGCAGACGCCTGCTGAGTACCCATCCTGTGCCTGGCAATGAGCTCAGGGCTGAGACACACACGGGCACAGCCAAGCGTGTCTGCCTCCACAGAGCTCCCAGGCCAGTAGGGATGAGAAACCCAGATGCAGTAAGTGTGAATGAATGGAGTACAGATTGCTGCAAAATAGTATGTACCAGAGAACAGAACCTTTTCAGGATTAGAGAGGCCTCTTCAAGCAGAGAGGTGAAGAATAGCCAGAAGATGGTCAATGAGGGGGCAGGGCGTTCCTGCAAAGAGCACAGCATGTATGGGTGGGGGTTGCCTGTGGGAGAGGTGGGGTCCAGCGTAGCAGGCAGGGGGAGGCCGTGGCACAGTGATCTTGGGTCGGCTTAGGTGCCCAGGACCATAGAACGTAGGGTCTTGAAGGCCTTGGTCAGGATTTGGAGAAACTAATTAAGTTTATGTTCAGTTTGTGGTAGAGGGAATATCTTTGAGGGAGTTTGGGGACCTCCTAAAATCATACCCTAAATGTGTACCTAAGGGGTAGTATGGTGTCGCAGGCAGAGGGTCCTTACTTTTTATCTGATTCTCAGTGGGACTTGTCCAAAAGATGTAAGGTTTTAGAATGAATAAGCAATTACAGAATCCATGGATTTAGGATTTCTCAACATTGTGAAAATCCATCCAGCAATTCCTCACCTCTGTGGATTGCGAAGAGACCTGAAGTCTTTGCAGCAGTGCCTCTTGGTCCTGCCTAGGGAACGTGGCACGCTGGTGGGAGCACAGGTGGAGGCCCCTGAGATGATCGGTCATGAACTACGTGGGGCTGGGGAAGTTTCCAGGTCTCCAGGGTTCATTGTGTGAACGAGGCACCAAGAGGGCTTCCTAGAGGAAGTGTGGGTGCTGTGGAAGTAGGCCAGGTAGAGAAGTGGAGAAGAGTCTTCCCAGCAGAGGGACACGCCCTTGCTCCTTCCCTCTGAGCTGAGTCCTCCGAATGCTTCCATTCAGGATTTACAGCTCAGAACCCATAAAAGCCAGGAGGCTCATAATGTATGAATCAGGCCTGGTGTTGGACATGGGGCATGGGGTGGCCTTGGGCAGCCTGAAAAGTCTGTGTGCTGCCTAAAATTCATGGGAGGGGGAAGACATTGTGGGCACCTGCCAGCATCAGCCTCTCACACTTACCTCCAGGTACTGAAGTGGGTGGAGTCAGCCATCCAGGCCTCCAAGGTACACCTGCTGTCCACGGACCACGAGGAGGAGGGGGAGCACACATGGAGACTCCCCTTTGACCCCAGCCTGAAGGAAGTCACCATCTCGTTGAGCGGGCCGGGGCCTGAGGTTGAAGTCCAAGATCCACTGGGTATGGACCCCCTTGGGGCTGGCCTTCTCTTTGGCCCCAGGACTGAGGTGGAAGCCCAGGATGGGACAAAGAAAGAGACCAAGGGTGGCAGGGCTTCAGACATGAGGCTTCAGGAATAAGGAAATGTAAGGTGGGGGGGCACAAAGTGTAGAGAGGGCACCCATGGTGTGCGAGGAAGCAGGAGGGCTGTAGCAGCCGATGATGGGAGTTCAAGTAATGGTGGTCCCTGGATCGTGAGGCTCTCCTCGAGCCTTTTCCATGGTACCCAGTGGATTCTCGTGGTGGGAGGAACTCGTTGCATGTCGTACAGATGGGAAGCTGAGTACTCATCAGGGTCAACAGAGGCAGGGGGCAGTGTGATTCGGATGAGGTCACCTGACCACATGGTGCTCTGAGGATGCATGAGTACCCAGGTCTAGAGGTTGGGTGCATAGCCCACCCCAGGAATCCCTGAGGGTGGAGCGTGGAGCGAGGCGGTGGTTGAGGACCGCCAAGACCTTTGTCAGTTCCAAGAAGACTGAGGCTAGTGTTTGGTGCTCTGTGGATTCCTGGAGACAGGTGGCATTCCTGCCACCCCCAGGAAAGGGACTGAGCAGCCCTTGGGGCTTCCACAGGGAGGATCCTGAAGGAGAACGAGGGCCTCAATGTGCTTCTCAGCATCCCTGACTCGGCCAAGGTCGTAGCCTTTAAGCCTGAGCATCCTGGGCTGTGGTCCATCAAGGTAAGGTACTGAGTTGCAGGAGAAGGTGGACCAGCTTCACTGGACTGGAACCATTTTCCTTCTGCTTGCCCTGGGGAGCCTGGGGCCTTGGGAAGCCGATGGCTAGAGTGTGGGTGGTGATGTGGTCATATCAATAGAAGTAAAGGGTCAAGGACAGAGGAAGGGCATTCTGCCTTGTACCAGTGAGAAGAGGTAGAGTGGTTTGGGGTTAGTTTGGGAACATCTAAGAAGGACTTGGAGAAATGACTTCAGGTTTCAGAAGTGCCTCACCAAGCTGTGAAGAATGTGTAAAGAAGCAAGAGGAGCTTTGGTGGGAGGCCTCAGTGGGGCAGGGCTGGCAGGAAGAGAGGCATCTGCTGTAATCTGCAAGGGGCTGGGAGCCAGAACTGCAGGCCAGCTTGGCTCCCAACAAAGCATCCTGGGGTGAGCAGGCTGCTGCCCTGCAAGAGTGGGGAGTCCTGGTGACCAGATGGACATTTCCTGAGCACCTGCAGGCACTGTGCTAGGTGCCGCAGGTAAAGTGGCAGTGTCACCGCCTGCCTTTCAAACCCTGAAAGGTTTGAAACACCTTAGAGCCAAGAGCTGTAATGCCAATGGGGAGGGCAAGGCAGGCAGTTAGATGTGCAGGGGAACAGACAGGGCCTGCAGGGGCTGAGGCGAGCTGAAGGTGCAGCGCAGCCTCAAGAGTGCTGCTGTGAGCTGGGGCTTCAGCTCCTCCATTTGGGAAGCATGGTGCTGGGCCCCCTGGGAGCAGGTAAGTTGCCCCTGTGTCTACAAAAGCAGGAGGATTTCAGCTGCTGATTCAGGGCTGGGTCAGGTTAGTCTCCTCCTGCCCTAAGCCAGAGTGCTGGGGTCCCAGCCTCTGGTGACGTGAGACCTGGGCCTGTGCTAGGTCTATAGCAGTGGCCGCCATTCAGTGAGGATCACAGGTGTCAGCAACATTGACTTCCGAGCCGGCTTCTCCACTCAGCCCTCCCTGGACCTCAACCACACCCTCGAGTGGCCCTTGCAAGGTACAGTACCCTGACCCTACAGACAGTGCTGAGCTCCCTCTGAAGACCTGGGGCTTGGCTTCGGGAGGTGGTGGAGGAGGTGTGGGGGGAACGCTTAGCTGCGTGTGACCATGGAAGGGACCCTGTGGAGGCTAAGTGGGGCTGTGCTCCCAGACCACAGCAATGTAGACTGAGCTTCCAGGCCAGCTTTCCACCAGCTCCAGCCCAGGCGACACTGTGACATTTACCTTTAGATCATCCTCCTTGCCTACAAAGTCAGTGTCCTGGAGGACACTGACACTGTGGCCTTTGTTACCGAGTTCACACCTCCTTTCTTTTTGTCAAAACCTATCTGCCTAGAGTCCTGCTTCTTCAGTTTTCCAGCAAACAGCAGGCTATTTCAATGAAAGAACAGGTGCCAGCGAGCTGACAGCTGCCAAAAAGGAGAGCAGTGCCTTACTCCAAAGAAAGGAATGTCCTGGGGGACATTTGGGTACCCTAAGACTGAGGAAGGTTGGAGGAGCCTGGGAGGATGTTGAAGGTGGAGACACAGGCTTCCAATTGGAAGCCACCCACCAGGGTCTGAGGTTGCCTGTGTGCCCACTACAGTTCCACTGGAGAAGCCTGGGCCCCAAGGCAGGCTTCTGGTGCAGGATGCCTGAGCTCCATGCCAGAAAATACCATCTGGTGGCCAGATCAAAGGTCTCAATTTATAGTTTGGAAAATATGGTCCCTGCCATGGAGCCATTTGGAGACTTTTGCAAAGACCAGCTCAGCTCAGCTCAGCTCCTCCTGGGAGGAGCCTAGATCAGGTCAGGCTGACTCTAGACCCTGAATAATGACCAAAAATGGTGCAAGCCAGAACTTGAGGGCTTTCTTTTGAGTCTGTCTTCTCTAATGTTTGTTATTCTTGTCAGCCCTTGCCGGTTTTCCTGCCAGAACCAGGAGTCATATCTCGAAAGTAAAAAGGGGCTGCTCACTCAGTTTGTTTGTTTTGCTGATAGCAGAAAGGGAAGAAGCAGGAAAACTTTGATTCTACCCTTACTCCAGGAGAGCAAAGAAATCCTACATGTAGTGATGGTGTGGGGATTGAAAACTGACCTGGCCCCAGTGGAAGTGGGTACAGGAGGTCTCATGTGACCCCGTTGGGTTTCTGCTTTTGATAAAGATGTATATCTAAGATAATTTTGTTTTTGAGATGGAGACTTGCTCTGTCACCCAAGATGGAGTGCAGTGGTGCAATCTGTGTTTACTGCAACCTTTGCCTCCTGGATTCAAGCAATTCTCTGCCTCAGCCCTCTGAGCAGCTGGGATTATAGGTATGCGCCACCCACCTGGCTAATTTTTGTATTTTTGGTAGAGACAGGGTTTCACCATGGTGGCCAGGCTGGTCTTGAACTCCTGACCTCAGGTGATCTGCCTGCCTCAGCCTCCCAAAGTTCTGGGATTAGTCATGAGCCACCGCACAAGGCCAAGATAATTTTTTTAAAGATAAACATTTGGGAGGCCAAGGTGGGAAGATTGCTTGAGGCCAGGAGTTCAAGACCAGCCTGGGCAACACAGAAAGACCCCATCTCTAAAAAATTTTAAAAATTAGCCAGGCATAGTGGTGCATACCTGTAGTTCCAGCTACTCGGGAGGCTGAGGTAGGAGTATCACCTGAGCCCAAGAGTTTTAAGCTGCAGTGAGCTGTGATCGCATCTAGCCTAGATAGCAGCAATTTTAAAAAGAAATTATGAAATCTGACTCCAGTTTTGCCTCTTCTGGGATAGTGTGAAAAGTACCACATTTCCATCAAGACAGAAAAGAAAGCCAAACAGAACCTGAGCATGGGGAGAGTCTGGTCAGAAGTTGGAGTCCCCAAACTTGGTGTTTGCTTTATCTGAGGCCATTACCTGAAGCCTGTCTGATTATGGCCCACACCAGAGTTAATGGGGCGGGGGACAGTTCTACTCCATGGACTCTTAAGTTAGTGCAGAGGGAGAGGATGCAGCCATTGGGAAGCCATGTTTGGACGGTTGTGATGTTTCAGCACCACGGACAGTAGCAAGGGTCCCTCTACCTATCCCACCCCCAGCGTTGGTCAGCACCAGGGTAAGTAAGGAAGGAGGGACCAAGTAGGGAGGGCCAGGCAAGCAGGACCCCTGGGGTGTGGTTCAAGGGCTCCTACTTGAGGGGGATCACAGAGCCAGACACTTACACCAGCACCTTGTTCTTCACCCTCTCTCTGCAGGGGTCCCCATCTCCCTGGTGATCAATTCCACGGGCCTGCAGGCACCTGGCCGCTTAGACTCAGTGGAGCTGGCACACAGCTCAGGGAAGCCCCTCCTGACCCTGCCCACGAAGCCTCTCTCCAATGGCTCCACCTATGAGCTGTGGGGTGGGCCGCCCTTCCACACCCCCAAGGAGCGGTTCTACCTCAAGGTGAAGGGCAAGGACCATGAGGGAAACCCCCTCCTTCGTGTCTCTGGAGTGTCCTACAGTGGGGTGGCCCCAGGTGAGTGGTTGGCTCTTTTGTCCTCCAGTTCCCTGGCTCGCTCAGAGTCTCATTTCTTCCTGGAGCCTTCCCTGACTGTATTAGATTAACTTAGATTAGAAAGTGTTGTTCATTAAGCTTCTATGGACAGCTATTCCCTATAAGGCATTATGTTAAATACTAAGATGCTTCAAATGTGGCTCTCAGCTCAAGGATTAGAACAAAGTCATCCACTCATCCATCTACTCACTATCCATCCATCCATCTACCCATCCATCCACCCATTCATTCACTCACCCATCCCCCATCATTCACTCACCCATTCATGCATCCACCCACCCACCCATCTATCCATTCATCCATCCATTCAGCCATTCACTCACCCATCCATCCACCCACCCATTCACTATTAATTTACCTATCTATCCATGTATTTATCCATCTATCTACTCATCCATCCACCCACCTGTCCACCCATCCATTTATCCATCTATTCAGCATTCATTTTGAGTGTCTCCTATGTATGAGTCATGGTGCTAGGCACTGTAGATACAGCAGTGGGCAGGGCAGACATGGGCATTTGCTCTCCCATAATCACAGTCACTGTCATAATTACAATCATCCTAGTCACCATTTGGATACTTTCCATGGGCCAGTCCTGGGCCCAGCTCCTGCCACGTGCCAGCTCACTGATGCCTACAGCTTTTCTGAGGTGTGCACTACTTCATAGATAAGGAAACTGAACCCACCTGCCTCACAGGGCTGCCCTGGTGGTATCCAAGCTAATGCACACAATAAGACAGCATTTGGGTCTTCAGAGGCCACATGTAGGATGCATCCATTTGTGGGCAAGGGCCCTCCGGTGTGGCAGTTGCTGTTACCATTGTGTCATTGCAGGAACACGTCATTTTGTTGTCCAGTCTTTGGCCATGTTGTGCTGGTTCCCATATGTGTGGCTTTTTGCTGGTTTCCCTTGTGCCCCTGAGGTCTCACTGTTCAGGCTGGAAGCTCCTGGGGGTAGGGTGGATCTTTGGCCTTCCAGGTCTGCCTCTGGTCCTAGCAGGGATGTCTAGGGCACTGGCCATCTGGCCTCCTTGCTGGCTTCGTTGCCTTTCTCCGGCCCACTGTCTCCCTTCCCTGGAGGTGGCCTGAGAGGAGCTTACAAAGGTAGATGTCATCGACATTCTAGCGCTTCTTTGTGGGGGATCTCAATGAAAGCATCCTCCTCTGTCCACTTCAAATACGGATGTGGGGTGTGGGGGGAAGAAGGGCCAACTCTTGAGGCTGGCTACGGTGCCCATGGTGCCTGTGGTGCCCCTGGATGGGGCAGGGCAGGGCTGGACAGGAGAGCTGGAGACCTCTTCTTCCCAACCCCTAGCTTCTGCCCCCTGCTGTGCTTCCTGGGCCTCTCTTCCCTTGGCCTTTGCAGCCTTGAGGAAGAATTTTCAGGAAGGAATTTCAGCAGGGGAATCACAGCCTCTGTTTTCTGTCCCCTGTTCTTTTAGATGAATCCAAGAGTTTGCAATTTAGCTCTGACTTTTGTTCTCTATCTCAGCTCTAGATTGAAGTAGGGGGAGGGATGCAGTTTGGATTTTTGCTTCCTTCCCTGCCCTCCAGGTCCAGGAGGCTGGGATGTCGCCTTGCAGCAGGTGGCTCTGGGTTTGGAGAGATGAAGGTGGACCTGCAGTCCCTTTCAGCTCATGGAAGTGGGGAGCCCAAGCTGGCTTGGCAGAGGCTCCCAGGGTGCGTGGGTGAGCGGCGGCTGCTTTGCACACAGCCGAGGACGTGGCTGGATGGTTGGACACCCCTCCCCCTCGGGACATTCGTGGCAGGGAGCCTGGAGCATGATGTCACCGCCGCCTGCTCATCCCCAGCCCGGGCCCCGAGGAGGTCTGGTGCATTGTCTCACCCCCGGAGCATCTCTGCCGAGCTCCTCTGCTGGTGGGGATGGGGAGACGGTGACACAAAGGTTGAGCCCCTGCCAGGGAGCACCCAGCTCTGATGCGCCACAGCTGACCCTGTGGGGCAGTTTCTCAGACTTCTCCATTAAAGTAATTCCAATAGCCTAGGGAAGAGACTGTGTCGCTCCAAGACCAGGGTCAGGCCGGGGGGCAGTGGTGTCTGATACGGGTCCCCTGGGGCTCATTACAAGCTATGAGATTTCATTGAAGTCTCTGGTTTTATCTAAAAAATGCGTGTGAATTTTGCACTTATAGCCATCCTCCAGCTGTGCTTATTTTTAGATGAAAAGGTTTCCTTCCAACAAATTTGGGTAAAACCGATGTTCTAGGCAGAGGAGCAATTGCACAAACCCACCCATACCCCTGGGGATCCTAATCCTGGTTGGTAGCATTTCATCAGATTTTAGAACTGGTGTTAATACAATCGAGATGGTGCAGTGGAAGGGTCTGGTACAGGCTGGCCAGCCTTGAGTTGAACAGTCTCATAACCCACAAAAGCCCCAGGAGCTGTGCCAAGGGGCGCTGGTGGAGCTGGTGGAGCCACATGTATTGTGCCATGAGGTCTCCATGCACCTCTTCTCACCAGCTCCTCAGGACAACAGGATCTGGATGGTACCATGATCACCTCCATTTTGCAGAGGTAAAAACTGAGGCTTAGAGAGGTGACCACCAAATGGCAGAACCAGGGGTTGAATCCTGGCCTCCTGGATGCTTGTGCATCCCTGTGGGTCTCTGTGTCACCGGGTGTGGCTAGGGGGTGGTGGGGCGACGTTCTGAGTCCCGGTCCCCGCCCTCAGGTGCTCCCCTGGTCAGCATGGCACCCAGGATCCATGGCTACCTGCAGCAGCCCCTGCTGGTCTCCTGTTCTGTGCACAGCGCCCTTCCCTTCCGGCTGCAGCTGCGGCGAGGTGAAGCCAGGCTGGGCGAAGAGAGGCACTTGCAGTGAGTGGCCCACGACAGCTGATTGTCCCTGGTTATAGGACTCCTGGCTGCTGAGGCTTTGGAGGAGTCTCAGGGGAGTGGGTGACAGGAGAGGGATCCTGGTCTCTGTCATTGTCCTCCTGGGCAGCCCAGCCTGGGACTTCCAGTGCAGCCAGGAATGGTGAAGAGTTTGTCCCCAAGACTCCCACCGCTGCTAGGCCATCAGCTCGTGAAGGAGCCGGGGGCCTTCCTCAGCTCCCGGAAAACTCAACCCATGCGGGGCCCAGCCGTGGGCCTCAGGGGAGGAAGGATGGGAGTCCAGGGCTCAGGGAGAGGAAGGGCCTGGCTGCAAGCCATACAGCATGTTGTGGAATTTCCATGTCCCTGGCTGTGTACGTCTCCTTAGTGCATCTCACAGAGGGAATTGGGGTCTTTCCTTTGGGGAGGATTCAGGAGACTAGGTCTCTGAGGGGCAAATGAGGCCAGGGGCATCCTGACGGGAGTCAGTCTGATTGTGCATCTCCTGCTGCTCCCTGTTTGCAGGGAGTCAGGAAACAGCAGCTGGGAGATCCCGAGGGCCTCCAAGGCTGAGGAGGGGACGTATGAGTGCACAGCCGTCAGCAGGGCTGGAACTGGGCGAGCAAAGGCCCAGATTGTCATCACAGGTTTGTACCTTGGGGCCCCTCCATGTACGCCTTCCTTACGCTCTTCCCAGGTTCTTCCTCTAGGATTTCCTCCTGGCGAGTCTCCAGCCAGCTGCCGGGACTGTCCGTCATTCTGGGTCTGGCTGCCTAGGTTGTCAACTGCCTGCTGCCCCTCATTTGGGGCCGTCTCACCCCAGAACTGCCTGTGGGTCTCAGCTGGAGGAAGGCTGAGGACCTGACTGGGGTCTGCCTGCCCTGCCCAGCTTCAATGCCAACTCTGAGTTCTTAGGGCTCATCTTTCAGGGGCCACCCTCCATCTCGTGGTCAGGACCCCTTCCTGCCTCCAAGTCCCAGCCAGGATGGCGCCATCGAGCTGGGGAGGTTGGAAACACCACAGACTGTCTTGAAATGAAATTGGCTTAATTTTTAAAATTATGAATGCAGGCTGCTTTGTAGAGAAGACCCGTAAGTGTGGAAAGACCAGCCACTCTACATCGACAGCTAGAAATTACACATCCTAGGCTGGAGCAACCGAAAACATCAAAGTAACTTGTAGTCCCTCCATTTTGCCATTGGATTTACTTCCTTTCAGGCCTTTTTCTATGTACAGCAGTCTCTGATCTCACCGCTTCTTGCGGCTTTTTGCTATCCAGATAGCAGTTTACTTAGCGCCTTCCTCCTTCGGGGCATATTTGGCTGCTATAAATAGCCCTGCTGTTGGTACAGAGAGTCGTTGTGAACACATGACTCTCTTCGCCTGGCTGGAGACTTCGAGGCTGTATTTCCCAGCTTGGTGTCTTCAGCTGGGAGGCGTGAGAGGGGTGCCGGGCTTGCTGCACGTCTGTACTGGCTGTTGTTTGGAGAGCAGGTGCGGGCCATGCAGCCCTCCGGGGGTGTGTATAATGTGGTGGGAGAATGACCTCCCACTGGGGTGATGCCTGATGGTGAGCGGATGCTGGTCACCCGTGCTGCTGGCTGACGTGTCCTGCACGATCTGGTTCGGGTGGACCTGCACCTCAGGGTGAGGCACCAGGGCTTGCATGATTACCCCTCCCTTGCCTTAGCGCCTCGGTTCCTCCTGTGCTTATGTCCCTGCAGACCCCCCACCCCAGCTGGTCCCTGCTTCCAATGTGACCGTGTCCCCAGGGGAGACTGCCATCCTATCCTGCCGGGTCCTAGGCGAGGCCCCCTACAACCTGACGTGGGTCCGGGACTGGCGAGTCCTGCCAGCCTTGACAGACCGAGTCACCCAGCTGGCTGACCTGTCCCTGGAGGTCAGCAACATCGTCCCCACAGACGGCGGGAGGTACCAATGTGTGGCCAGTAATGCCAACGGGGTCACAAGGGCATCTGTCTGGCTCCTGGTGCGAGGTGAGGCTTGTTCTGCTGCTGCTCCCCGAGTTTAGCACTCGACCTAATGTTTACCCCAGAAGCCATGAGTCCCTCCCTCTCCCCAGACCTTGTCTCTGACAGGCAATAGCAACCCTTTCAGTGTTTTTTGAACTTTCAGGAAGAGAGAATTCTGTAGCCTCCTAGCCAAAGTCTAATGGCTCTTGCTGCTGGGAAGTTCCTCCTAATAGCTAACTCAAGTTTCTACTGCTGTAGGCCAAGCCAATTTCACTGTGTCATGTCCATTTTCCATGTCATCGAGCCCCTCCATTGTTCCCCACTCCCCACTGCACCCTGCCCAATAGGTGGGGCAGGGACCGAATACTGGAACCTTGTGGGAGCTCAGAGGTCAGGTGCGTTTGGCAGCACTGACTGGATCGGGGTGGAGGAGGCCATGCCAAGAGCACCCATCTGGGAGTTTTCAGATCTGGATGAGGCCTCAGGTCTACCCAGAATCTAGACAGAGCCTTCTCCCCAAGTGTAAAACTGAGCATGTTGAACCAGTGTTCTCTCTTGAGCCAGCGGCTCTTGAGTGGCTGCTGGAGTGTGTCGGGCAGGATTCTGAGGCTGTGTCTGGGTTCTGCAGTAAGGAGGGGATCCACTAGCGTGTGTGCAGCCCGTGTGGGAGGGCTGCGTTTACTGTTTCTAGATGCTTGGGCCCTGTGAGCTCTGTTTGAGTCTGACCAGCCTGCTTTCTGAGTTTCCAAAAGGCCAGGTTGGAGCCTAAGATTGGGGCCAATAGTAGGGGAGGCCTTGGGGTCACCCTCAAAGTTACTGGAGGCAATAGCCATCCCCAGCCCTGGCAGCTGCCTGACATCTCCCTAAAGCTTCCCAGCTTCCAGGAGCACAGGGCTCCAGCCTGGGATTGTTGGCAAATCAGCCTCCATGTGGCCTGGGGATGTGCCTGGTGGCCACCTGGTCTACCCAGTTCCCAGAGAAGCCACCCCTGGGGGACTGAAGCCCCTTTGAAGGTCTTTGCTTCCTCTGTCTTGCATCTGTGGCTGTGGGAGGGGAAGGGCCCGGGGCTGGGTTCCTGCGATAGAACGGCTGCTCTGATGCGCTCATTCTCACCTATCCACTTTTTGGGTCACAGAGGCCCCGCAGGTCAGCATCGACACCAGCTCCCAGCACTTCTCCCAAGGTGTGGAGGTGAAGGTCAGCTGCTCAGCCTCTGGGTACCCCACACCCCACATCTCCTGGAACCGTGAGGGCCAAGCCCTGCAAGAGGACAGCAGGTGAGGGGCCCAGAACATGGATCTCAGGGACTCGCAGCAGGTGGACAGGACTCCCAGGGGCCTCTCTGGGCCTTGGCCTTCCCACCTGTAAATGGGGGAGTAGCATCTGCCTGCCTTCCTCCTGGGATCATTCCAGACTCAAGAGTGAGATCACTTTGGAAACAGCGATGATGCCACTGTGTGGGCTCAGTGGTCAGGGGCTCAGGCTCTATAGACCTGCCCCCAAATCCCACCCCCGCCATTCAGGCTGTGTGACGTTGGGCAAGTCCCATCCCCGCCATTCAGGCTGTGTGACGTTAGGCAAGTCCCACCCCCGCCATTCAGGCTGTGCGGACCTGCTCCCGAATCCGGCCCCACCATTCAGGCTGTGTGACCTTGGACAAGTCGTCTTACCTCCCTGAGCCTTGTGAATTAAATGTACATAAAGTGCTTAGCAGAGGCCCAGAGCAAGCTGTCAGTACAGAAAGGTCATTGCTAGTGGCATTGTTCATTAATTTGTTATTAATGATGACTGTGGAGCAACCCCTTGTGTGATCCAATGTGTTTTTATGGCACAACTCCAGAATCCATGTGGACGCACAGGGAACCCTGATTATTCGGGGGCTAGCCGCAGAGGATGCTGGGAATTACAGCTGCCAGGCCACTAATGAGGTTGGCACGGACCAGGAGATGGTCACCCTCTACTACACAGGTACCCAGGCCATGAACATCGCATCACAGGAGAGGGGCTTCCTTCCCCACCTCCCTCCTTCCCTTCTCCCTCCCCTGCTCCCGTCCATCAGTATTTATGAGCATTTATCTGTGTCCCGCACTGGGGGCACAGCAGTGAACACACAGTCCCTGTTGGGTGGAGCTTGTATTCTAAGGAGGAGGCACACACAGGCCAGTGGGATGCTTCCCGATGCTGAAGATGCTGTGAAGAACAGGAAGCCGGCTGGTGCGAGGGAGGGACGTGTGCTGGAGGCCAGAGGGAAGTGGCTGCTGTGTCCAGGACTTGGCCGCAGCCTCTCTGAGCAACCCTTACCATAGGGTCACTATGGGAACAGCATCGCAGGTGGAGGGACCGGGAGAGGGTATTGAGCCTGAGGTGCTCCAGGGGTGGCAAGGAGGCTGGTGTGGCAAGAGTAGGGCATGGTTGGGATGGGGGAGAGGGCTCCCTGAGGCTGTGCTTTATGACCTTTGAGGGTTGGTCCCAAATTCTGCATCTGTTCCCCACGCAGACCCACCGTCAGTCTCTGCTGTACACGCCGTGGTGCTGGCTGCTGTTGGGGAGGAGGCTGTGCTGGTGTGTGAGGCGTCCGGGGTTCCCCCACCCCGAGTCATCTGGTATCGAGGTGTGTTGGTGGGGAGGGGCCCTGGAACTGTCCCACTGGGGCCCTGAAGGAGGAGCTTTCCAGAAAGAAGGGAGGAGGAGGGAGGGGGTGTTCTGAATGAGGAGTCTGGGAGAGCTGGTGTTCTGGCATCCCCACCCTCACCCCCAGCCTGTGCTGGAGCTGGTGGGTCCCAGTCCCCTGACACTTACCCCCAGCCTGTGATGACAGCAGATCACTTGAGGTCAGGAGTTTGAGACCAGCCTGGTGAACATGATGAAACCCTGTCTCTACTAAAATTGCAAAAAATTAGCTGAGTGTGGTGGCATATGCCTGCAATCCCAGCTACTCAGGAGGTTGAGGCAGAAGAATCACTTGAACCCAGGAGGCAGAAGTTGCAGTGAGCTGAGATTGCACCACTGCACTCCAGCCTGGGTGACAGAGCGAGACTATCTCAAAACAAAAACAAAAACAAAGAAAGAAGAAAAATGAGGGAGGGCTCAGGGCTACCCACATCCCTCCCAGAGCAGATCCAGACCCCTGGACCTGGGCGGTGGGGTGGGTACCAGCTGAGAAGTCCAGGCTGGAGTTCTTGGGTCATGAGCCTGACATGTAGGGCCTGGCAGACCCCAAATCCTCTTCAACAGAGGGGCTTAGGGAAGATCCAAGCCACCTGCAGGAGTGGACCCAGGGGTCCTGACTTTGGAGCTGAAACCTGCCTCCACCCACTGTGCCCCAGGCCCCAACCTTGTGGAGCTGCAGGAGCTCAGGTTCAGGCTTGAGTAGTCTCCCACCCTGGCCTCCATGGTACCAGGGACACCGGCCTGATGCTCTCTCCTCTTTGGTCCAGGGGGTCTTGAAGTGATCCTGGCCCCTGAGGGCTCCAGCTCTGGGAAGCTGCGGATCCCAGCGGCTCAGGAAAGGGATGCTGGTGTCTACACCTGCCGGGCTGTCAATGAGTTGGGTGACGCCTCTGCCGAAATCCAGCTGGTGGTTGGACGTGAGTGTACACCTTGTCCCCTCTCCCTTTCCCCTTCTCCTTTCCCAGCACTCTGCCCTGCTTCTGAGCCGGGAGGGGAAACTCTCCCACCCAAGTTGCCAGTGTGGATTGCATCATGTGGATCTGAGTATGTGGGGACAAGGGAAGTACAGGGGAGGCGGTGCATGTGTTAGCTATTGCTGGGTAACAAATAGCCCCCAAATTTTGTGGCTTAAACAATAAGTATTTATTATTTCACAGTCTGAAGATCAAGAATCTGAAAGTGGCCTGGCTGGATAACTCTGGCTCAGGGTCCATCCTGAGATTAAAATCAGTATGTTGGCTGGGGCTGCAGTCATCTTAACATTTGCCTGGACCTAGGGGATCCACTCCAGGCTTACACATGGGGCTGTTAACAGGAGGCTCCCAGAGAGAGAGAGAAAGAGAGAGAGAGAGAGAGAGAGAGAGAATGTCAGAGAAGCCAGTCTTGGAAGTAACAAGCCATTGCTTCTGCCCTATTGGTCCCACAGAGTGACCCTGGTGCAGTGTGTGTGAGAGGGGCTATCCCAAGGTGTAAATACCAGGAGGCAGGGATCACTGGGACCAGCTTGGAGGCCCACTGCCAACAGTTTGGTTCAGCTCAGGATGAGACCTAAGTTCCAGTTTCGTCTCTGTCCCCACCTATGTGCTTTGGTCTTTTCATCGAGCCTCAGTTTCCCATCTGTAAAGTGAGGCTGACTGCACTATTCCCCTCCTTGGGTTGCTGTGAGGATTCAGTGAAATCAAGCCCATTAGCACAGGGTTGGGCCCGTAACAATTGCTCCGTAGATGAAGGGACGGGGTGATCATCCACTTGTTGCAGATGTGGAGTCTGAGTTCCTCAGTGGCCAGCACATGGCCTTGGCTATGACTTCCGGGATGTCCCAGTCCCAGGTCAGGGTTCTGGGCACTGGGGCTTGCTTGGAAGCTGTGGGCACAGCTTCTTGGCACATGGAGCTGGGACAGATCAGGTTCGAAGTGTTTGTTGAGGCCATGGTGAGAGAAGCAGGTGCTGGAGTTCTAGAGAAGCGCAGAGAATTGAGAATGTGCTGGTCTACGCTGAATGGGCCAGGCTGGGCCAGGACTGGGTGGGGCGGCTGAGGAGGCTGAAGGCGGGCTGGGCTCTGGCTGGAGCGGGCCTAGGTAGGAGGGTCTAGCCTGGGGGGTTGTGCTGCCTCAGGGTTCAGATCCTCTCAGGCTTGGGATGCTCTTAGCCTTCCTTCACTTGCTCCGTCATCCATTCCTCCAACACAAGGTCACCAGGTGCTTTTGTGCCAGGCCTTGTGCTTGGGACACGGGGCAGGTGAGACACAGCATCAGCCTTTGCGTTGCTCATGAAGTCAGGCAGAGAGAACAGAGGACAGGCACTCAGCACACAAAGGGCACCAAGTGGCTGGAAGTTTGCATCCTCAGGGTGCCCAGAGAAGGCTAATCCAGTGCTGGGGGCCGGGAAGACTTCTCTGAGGAGGTGACATCTAAACTGAAACCAGAAGCACCCAGAAAGATGATGAGCTGGGGAACAGTGTTCCAGGCAAAGGGAACAGCATGTGCAGCCCTCCCCATCAAGAGAAGTGAGGCAGAGAGGGAGGGTGTGGAGGGGGCAGCAGGATAGCTGCCACCTGGTACCGGTCACTCCCAGCCTGGGGAGATGCAGAGGAGTTTGGACTGTGCCCTGAGTGGGTGGCGAGAGGTTTTCGGGAGGAGGGCAGTATGTTCAGATGTTTCCACTGTGGCTGGACCACCGGTGGCCTCTGGCCTTAACTTTAGGTCAAGGAAGGGATGGACAATGGCCCAGCACCTGTGGCTCTGGTGGGGAGCTGGTCTGGCAGCAGTGGTGGGAAATGGAATTTCCCACCCATCTGGGTGACAGCTGTGGTCCCACCTTCCTGGCCAGGCTGGCAGAGGTCAGGAACTGGTGTGCCCTGTGCCTGCTTCCTGCTGTTGAGCTGGAGGTGGCTTCCTGGTAGCGTCTGGAGCATCGGAAGGGAGGCAGCCTCCTCCTCTGTGCCAGGAGGGCCTGCACTTGCAGACCAGCTTGTGAGGTACTGGTGCGTAATCTTCCGGGCCTGGCATGTGCCAGTCAGGAGTCCTGGCTCCATGCCCAGGTCCGCTGATACTTGCCTGCATTATTTACCTTTTAGAGTCTCTCTTTCCACATCTGTGAAAGCGGAGGGTGGTAGCGGAGCTGTGCTCATAGCGCCCCCGAGAGGCTTCCTGAGAATGCACTTCACTCAGGGCTTCCATGGAATAAATCATCAGTGTACATGGGCATCCTTCCCCAAAACCTGTGTCCAGGCTGGCTGAGCTGACCAGGGCCCAGTGAGGTGGGGTGACTGGTCACCTGACTGGTGGCCTGTGTGTGGCACCCCCCTGAATTCAGTGTGCCTAGGCTGGCTGAGCTGATCAGGGCCCAGTGAGGTGGGGTGACTGGTCACAGGGCTGGTGGCCTGTGTGTGGCACCCCTCCTGAGTTCAGTGTGTCCAGGCTGGCTGAGCTGACCAGGGCCCAGTGAGGTGGGGCGACTGGTCACATGGCTGGTGGCCTGTGTGTGGCACCCTTCCTTAGTTCAGTGTGTCCAGGCTGGCTGAGCTGACCAGGGCCCAGTGAGGTGGGGTGACTGGTCACATGGCTGGTGGCCTGTGTGTGGCACCCCTCCTGAGTTCAGTGTGTCCAGGCTGGCTGAGCTGACCAAGGCCCAGTGAGGTGGGGTGACTGGTCACATGGCTGGTGGCCTGTGTGTGGCACCCCTCCTGAGTTCAGTGTGTCCAGGCTGGCTGAGCTGATCAGGGCCCAGTGAGGTGGGGTGACTGGTCACATGGCTGGTAGCCTGTGTGTGGCACCCCTCCTGAGTTCAGTGCCCTGAGTTGTGGTCTGTGCTTTACTTGATTCCTCTCTAAATGGATGTGTGTCCTCTTTTTTTTTTTTTTTTTTTTTGAGAGGGAGTCTTGCTCTGTTGCCCAGTCTGGCTCTGTTGCCCAGGCTGGAGTGCAATGGCACACTCTCAGGTCACTGCAACCTCTGCCTCCTGGGTTCAAGTGATTCTCCTGCCTCAGCCTCCCAAGTAGCAGGGATTACAGGTACGCACCACCATGCCTGGCTAATTTTTGTATTTTTAGTAGAGATGGGGTTTCACCATGTTGGCCAGGCTGGTCTTGAACTCCTGACCTCAGGTGATTTGCCCACCTTGGCCTCGCAAAGTGTTGGGATTGCAGGCTGAGCCACCGTGCCCGGCCTAAATGGATATGCTTCCTCTTTCTGTTCTCTCATTTCAGTCCCTGCTTCTTAGTCCCAACCTGGAAGCTCCTGGTCGCCAGAGGCCGACTGGGGAACAAGGAGATGTGCTGTTCTGGACGCTAAAGATCCTCTGGCCAGCCTTGGGGGAGGGGAGCTGGGGAGAAATGGGCCAGGCTCTGTGACGAGGGGACAATGGCAAGGCGAATTCTCCATTGGGCACAGCAGGCACAGGCAGAAGGCCCCACACTTGTAGAGTCCAGGATGCTTTTCTAATTTTGGTTTCTTTTAAAATCAGAAGAAAAAAATGACCAACAGTGAATAGATAAAGACAAATCCAGCCTGCATCGTGCATGTCTTTGTGCCAGTGCGGTAATGAAATACGATTTTCCATGTTTTCTTACGGAGGCTGGAGCTGGGCTCTGCAGTTGGGCTGGGTGCAGCTGGGGAAGGTAGGCTCTTGGGGTGTTCTGCTCGGGGCAGGTGGGGCCCGGTGGCAAAGCTGTACCCCTGGGGGCCAGGGCTCTGCAGGAACTGTGACCTTGTCTAGGGCGAGCACAAGCAAAGGCTTTTTGGGATTCTGGGATTGTGAGCTTTGGCAGCTGCCAGGCCCCGATGAGAAAGGGTGGTGTCTGAGATTGGGTCCAAGACCGTCTTCCTCCTCACAGTAATTTTCCAAGTTGTGTTTTTATCTCCCTGGAACTTCCCTAATCCCCAAGGCCAGGAGGGAAATTTGATGTCATAATTTGGACGGATGAAGGAAATTTCTGGGGACAGATGGAAAGAACAAAGAGGCAGACCCTTTTCATGGTGCCAGACTCAAAGGGTTAAAACAACAAAACAAAACAAAAGGCCAGGGATCTCCGTGCTGCAGGGGCCTGCCTGGGGACAAGGACCTGAGGACAGTGCCCAGAGGCTGCAGAGGGAGAGACCTGGACCCACTTGGCTTGGAGCTGCTCCTGGCCTGCTGAGGGAGAGACAGGATCTTGAGTTTCTGTTTTGGGAAATAGCTTGATTCTTTTTTTCTGCTTCTGCTTATAAAAGTGAAATGATGCTTAGGGAAAAAAAAGATTTGGAAGAAACACTGCAAGCTATTAACGGTGGTTACCTTAGGGAAGGGTGTGGGATTTGGGGTGTGTGCAGCAAGAATTAGGAGAATTTCCATGTTTTATGTGTGTATTAGAATGTCTTATAACTCCTGGTGACCAGGACAGCCCTTGTTGAGCCGATTGTCCTGGGGTCACTATTAGTGCAGCCCCTTGAAAAGGGCCCAGTGTGGCCCAGTTCAGACCCTAATGTTAGGGTCATGTTATTTATAACAAGCAAGTTTTAATTCTGTGGTGGTGTTTGACATGCTGTTTACAAAAAAGTTCAGCCAACAGGGCAAGCTCTAGAGAAGAGGGTGAAGAAGACCTATAATCCCCTGTGGCACTGGCTGTCTGGGGTGGTGGCCACAGAAGGGGCTGTGGAAATGGCAGCTGAGTCCGGCCAGGCCCCCCAGCCATGCTCTCCTCTGCAGAAGTGGGCCTGGCTCAGGCCAGGGGATTAAGCATCAGAGGGAAGCTCAGGACCCCCCAAGAGGAAACCCCTGTGGCCCAAGAGGAGGGGAGGCGTAGGAGAGGGGACGCAGGGGTAGAAGTGAAGGCTCACCCTCAGCCCTATGTGAGTGGGTCACAATCAGACTCAGAAACACATCTTGCAGCTCCTTGGAGGGGTTTTCTGAGAAGTATCGCAGCCAGAAGTGGGCATGTTGCTTCCCTGCACCACTGGGGTCAAGCCAGGCCTCTGAGACCCCACGTACCATCCCACAAGTCACTCCCTCTGCCTCATCCCAAGAGCTCCCCAGGGGTGGATGCCACTCAGCTCAGGTTGACCTTGGAGCCCTAGACAGGAGTCGGTCCCTAGGTTCGCAAGGGCAATGGTACGGGGGGTGTGAGAGAAGGGAGGCAGTCCTCTAGGAGAGGCCGCTGAGCAGGTCCAGCCTCCAGGCAAGGTTGACGGGTCTCCTCCCTGCAGATGCGCCCCGGCTGACGGAGCTGCCCCGAGATGTCACTGTGGAGCTGGGGAGAAGTGCCCTTCTGGCATGCCGGGCCACGGGCCGCCCACCCCCGACAGTCTTCTGGCGCCGTGGAGACGGCCAGTCCCTGGGGTCCAGGCTGGGGCCCCGGCAGGGCAGCAGAACTCGGCAGCCGGACTCAGGAATGCTGTTCTTTGAAAGTAAGAGATTGAGGCTGGGGCAGGGCGGGCAGGGAGACAGGATGGCTTCCGACACCCTAAACCCCCAGGCCGGGTGGCCGGGAGTAGGACCCTGACTCCCAGTGCTGACCATGGAGCAGGCTGATGTGGGGTCACACTTTGACTGGCTGGCTCTGGCCAAGTCATTCTACTCTTCTGGTCCTGGTCATAATCATGACTGTGAAATTTACTACCTGCTCAACTGATTGAAGCCACTTTATGGGGCTGGTGTGTGGATCATTTACACTGAGTGCTTAGCACAGTTCTTGCCACATGCTATCTGTCACACACGTGTAAGCTACAATGATTACCATGATTACTACTGTGGCTACCCACCACCCACTTTACTACACGCCAGGCCCGAGGTAGGCACATTGTCGACTCCTCCCCATCACACTACAAGGTACAGGTCAATTACTCCATGCCACAGATGAGCAAACAGGCTTTCTTACCCTTCCAGGGTCCAGCTGTGTCCCTCACCCCTTCCCTCTCTGCCATCCCAGCCTTCCTTCCTGAACCTCGTAAGGCCAGGCCATGCTGAGGGCTCTCTCTGCACTGGGGAGCTGGAGCCTGTGGGGGCTGTGGCTGCAGTGTGCCCTGGCAGTCACACTTGTCTCTCTCATGTCCCTCAGGTGTGGCCCCAGAAGACCAGGCCCTGTATGTCTGTGAAGCTCGAAATGTCTTTGGGAAGGTCCAGGCCGAGGCCCGGCTCGTTGTCACGGGTCACGGTTCGCTGGTGGATCTGAGGGCCGTGGGAGGTGGGAGGTGGGAGGTGGGAGGTGGGAGGCAGGTGCTCCCCTGGGGCACAGCAAGGCCATGGGCACCTCCAGGGAGCCTCTCCTGGCCCATCTGTTGGAACAAATGAGTCCACAGCCAAACTCCTCAAGAGCAGCACCTGTACCCCTGTGTCCTGGGTAGTGTCCTGAGGGTCCTGTGACTCTTCAGAGTCCCCAATTCTGATGCATCTCCAGTTCCCCGGGGAGGGAGAGGGGAGCAAGCGCCTCTGTCCCCCAGACGACCACCCAGGGCACTTATCGTGGCTGACACCAGCTCCTCTCCCCACAGCGCCCCCGCAGATCGCCAGTAGCGCCCCCACTGTCCGTGTCCTGGAGGGGCAGCCCGTGTCCCTGCCCTGCATCATCCTGGCCGGGCGGCCCCTCCCAGAAAGGCATTGGCTCAAGGCCAGCCAGCCTGTGAGTGCTCGGCTCCTCTGGGTGCGGTGGGCGGTGGCACCTGGGGAAGGAAGGGACTGTCGCAGCCACGCCTCGGTCTCTGCTTGGCTGTTCCCCCTCCTGGAAGTGTCCTCTTCCTTCTTTTGGCCTCATGTTGAAACCTTCTCTGATAATGTGCTGATGCCATTTGTTGCGCCCTGAAGTCCTGCCGTCTGTCACATGGGTCATAGCTGCTGGGTCCCTGGGAGCTCTTCGGGGGAATCCTGTGCACCAGGAGAGCTGTGGACCAGGGATCAGGGATTTTGTGGAGGCCCAGTCTCAATGCAGTGGTCTCCCCAGTTCTTATGGTTCCAGAGCAGGGAGGTGACCTGTGCAGTTTAGTATTTGCCACAGATACCAGCGCACGGCTGAACGTACAGGGGTTGCCTCATCCATCAGTTCACGTCCATGTGATTTTCTTGGTGTTCTTCTGTTTGGCCTCTCCTGTCAACTCTTTCATTACCTCTTCCCTTTCCTCAATTCTTCTGCCTGGTCTCAAACACACCGGGTCCCTGTGCCCTGCAGGCTACAAAGAGGTGCCTTCCCAACTCTGCATTCCCAGAGAGACTCTCATGGGCCCAGCTTGAGTCAGGCTCACCTGGTCCAGGTGGCCAAGGGAGAGGTGGGGTCAGGGCATGCAGGGGTCAGACCTACCCAGCCCTGCAGGGTCTGTCAGGGGCTTGCTTGGGCACCCAGGGTGGGGACTCACAGAGCTCCTCAGCCTCTCTCAGCCCCCGGCCTCTCCGTCCTGCCTGCTCCCTGCTGGCCTGGTAGGTGGCATAGTTTCCTGAGGGTTCTCTCTCAGCTGCCTCTGAATGAGCCCGAGGCTAAGCTGGCTCTTCCTCACCCCCACAAGCTCCCAGCTGGCAGCCGGCATTCTGTCCGAGCAGATGGCAGCCTGCACCTTGACCGGGCATTGCAGGAGCACTCGGGGAGGTACAGCTGTGTGGCCACCAACACGGCAGGCTCTCAGCGTCGGGATGTGGAGCTGGTGGTCCAGGGTGAGTCCTGGGGTCCCCAAGGTGGTGGTCGTGGGGCAGGGAACATGATGGGGTAGGGGAATGTGCAGAGGTAACTTGATCTCTAATGCCTTTGCTTTAAAAACTGCACAAGTGATACATATTCTCTGTGGGAAAATTAGGGATTTTACAAGTTAAAAAAAATACTCTCATAATACCAGTAGCTAAGAATAACCAGATTTTACATTTTGACATGTATCTTTTCATACTCTCTCCACACACATTCTCTACATATCACACACACCTATATGTAGTATATACATCCACTGTGTATACATAGAATATATATTCTTTATGCATGATACATACAGCGTCTTTGTATGTTCTTTATACAAGTTATACAAAAGTTATCTGTCACCTGTCTATCATCTATCTATCTAATCTATCTACCTGTTTACAAGCCTATTTAAAACCAAATAGGATCACATGCTGTCATTGTCTTGCCACCTACATGTTTCGTCATCAGTATGTTATGGCTGTTCTGTTTTCTGTCAGTTAAGATTCAGAGGCATCAATTTAATAAGGGGATAATCATGTCCCTGATTATCTAATTATCTGATCGTCTGTACCCTCCTGAGTCCCCCTGACCCTGGGCACGAACAGCCTCGTGCTTACACATTGCAGGTGACCTCGTACCTAAGTGACCAAGTCTTTCCTTAGGATAAACCCATTAGTGTGGATTCAGTTTTGCGTCACAGAGATTGTACGTTTTTGTAATTTTTAGTGTTTTGCCCAACTGCTCTCCTGCCCACAGCACTGGGTTCTTTTGTTCACCCAACCGGGAACCACTGTGCTTTTTAATGTAAGACAAGAAGTTTAAAACTAAATGTGGTTATATTTTGTGATTTACTGAGTATGTTTATATCTTCTTTTTTCTCATTTGTTTCATGAAACCCCGAAGGGCTTAGTGGGAAGAATGCTTGTTCCCCATTTTATAGTGGGGAGCCAGAGTTCAGAAGGGCTGCTCTGAGCACTCAGGTGTAATTCCGGGTGCCACCTCCTCGTAATTCCAGATCCAAATCGCTGTCCAGGGTTGGGTGTGTACCACACGCCAGGCATCTGCTAGATTCTATATGTGATTCCACTCAGTGTCACCCCCTAACTTCCCACTGTGCCCAGCACAGCCACTTCTGCAGGGTTGACATGAGCAGGCTCAGTCTCTCCTGGCTCACTTCATTTCTGTTCAACAAATATTTGTGGACCTCTGCTGGCTTTGGCCACCTGGGAGTCCAGAAGGCCATTTTCCTCCTAAAGGAGCTCCCAGTGTTGGTGTCAGAGTCCCTGGCTTCTCCATGCCTAGTTGCCCCTCCCTCGATTCCCTTAGAGTCCCCCGTTTTCAAGCCCGGGAATCTGAGTGGTGCCCAGGGTGGATGTGACACCTGTTTTGAAGCTCACTGTGTTCCAGAAGGGATGACCAGGGAATTGGGATTAAATTCACTTTTGTGCTGAGCAGGAAATATGGGCACCAAAAGATGTGATTTATTGGGACCCCCAGAGCAGTGAATCAGTGCAGCTGGTTCCTGAGCACATGCTGCCTTCTGTATGGGGAAGGCAGACTGACAGTGGCAGGCAGTGGTGGCTGCAGATATTGTGCCATTTTTATTCACCTGTTGAAAGCTTTTATTTTTTAAATATTTATTTATTTATTTATTTTTGAGACGGAGTTACTCTGTCGCCAAGCCTGGAGTGCAGTGGTGCAATCTTGACTCACTGCAACTTCCACCTCCAGGCCTCAAGCGATTCTCCTGCCTCAGCCTCCCGAGTAGCTGGGATTACAGGCATGCGCCCCCATGCCCAACTAATTCTTATATTTTCAGTAGAGACAAGTTTCACCATGTTGGCCAGGATGGTCTCAAACTCCTGACCTCAGGTGATCTGCCTGCCTCAGCCTCCCAAAGTGCTGAGATTACAGGGTGTGAGCCACTACGCCTGGCCTAAAAGCTTTTAAAATTGTCAAATATACATAACATCAAATGTATTGTTTTGATGATGTTTAGGTGTGCAATGGTGTTACTACATTCACACTGTTGTGTGACTATCCCCACTGTCCATCTCCAGAACTTTCTCACCATCCTGAACTGAAACTCTGTCCCCATTAGACATTAACTCCCCATTCCCCTCTCTCCTCAGCCCCCGGGAGCTGTCCTTCTACCTCTGATCTCTATGACCTGGCCTATTCTAGGGACTTCATATAAGTGGAATCATATAGTATTTGTCCTCCTATGTCTGGCTGATTTCGTTTAGCAGGTTTTTAAGGTTCATCCATGGTGTGACATGTGTCAGAATTTTATTCCTTTTAAAAAGATAAGACTGGACTTTTAACAGCAGTTATAGTTTATAGAAAAATTGAGCAAAAGATACAAAGATTTCCCACATACCCTGGCCCCACCGTGCACAGCCTTCCTCACTCTCAACTCCCCCATGAGCAGCCCATTGTTACCATTGAAGACACAGTGTCGTCACTCCCAATCCCATAATTTACACTGGGGTTCCCTCTTGGTATTGTTTTTTATTTTTATTTTTATTTTTTTTTGAAACACAGTCTTGCTCTGTAGCCCACGCTGGAGTCCAATGGCGCGATCTCAGCTCACTGCAACTTCCACCTCCTGGGTTCAAGTAATTCTCTTTCCTCAGCCCCCCAAGTAGCTGGGACTACAGGTGCTCACCACCAGGCCCAGCTAATTTTTGTATTTTTATTAGAGACGGGGTTTCACCATTTTGGCCAGGCTGGTCTCGAACTCCTGACCTCAGGTGATCCACCCATCTCGGCCTCCCAAAGTGCTGGGATTACAGGCATGAGCCGCCACACCTGGCCCTTGGTGTTGTTTATTTTATGGGTTTGGAGGAATGCATAGTGACATGGATCTGCCACTGCAGTGTCACCCAGAGTAGCTTCACTGCCCTAACAGTCCTCTGGGCTCTGCCTCTTCATTCCTTCCTCCCCAGCCCTGGCAACCGCTCATCTTGCTGTCTCCATAGTTTTGTCTTTTCTTTTTTTTCTTGTTTTTTTTTTTTTTTTTTTTTTTTTTTTTTAGAAGACAGTCTCACTCTGCCTCCCAGGCTGGAGTGCAGTGGTGCGATCTTGGCTAACTGTGATCTTCGCCTTCCAGGTTCAAGTAATTCTCATGCCTCAGCCTCCTGAGTAGCTGGGATTACAGGCGTGTGCCACCACACCTGGCTAATTTTTGTATTTTTAGTAGCGACGGAGTTTCACATGTTGACCAGCCTGGTCTTGAACTCCTGACCTCCAGTGATCCTCCTGCCTCAGCCTCCCAAAGTGCCGGGATTACAGGCGTGAGGCACTGCATCTGGCTGCTTTGCCTTTTCTAGAACGTCATACAGTTGGAGTTAATTTCCTTCCTTTTTAAGGCTGAATACTCTTCCATTGCATGCACACCACATGCTGTGTGTCCATGCATCGCTGATGGACATTTGGGTTGCTTAGCCTTTTGGCCACTGTGAATGAGGCTGCTATGAACCTTGGCTTTGACACTGGTTTGTTCATAACAGTGCCACCTAGAATCCATCCCACTGTCACCCACCACATCACCAATGAAGGGGTTCCTGCCTCTCTCCCCTGTGTTGCTTCAGGAGTTCCTGCCCCCACCATCACCTGGACCAAGGTAGGCAGTGCTTGTTACCGAGAGGGTAACCAGAGAGGTGAGTCCAGTGTGTCATGGGGTAGAGGTGTGGGCTCTGCTGATGTCACCTGTGCCTCTGCCCTAGGAAAGCAATGCCCTGACCTCCGGAGGTCCCCTCTACAATGTGAGTAAGGAGGGCACCCTGCTCATCGCCCAGCCATCCACCCAGGACGCAGGGGCCTATGTCTGCACGGCCACCAACACCGTGGGCTTCTCCAGCCAGGAGATGCGGCTTTCTGTCAACAGTGAGTGATGGCAGCCCTGCCCTGGGAGAGGGGCTCAGTGGATGTGGACACAGAGAGTCCCAGTTCAGCCCTATGGAGCCTGATGATGGGGGGAAGCTGTCACATCAGCAAGTCCTGCAGAGTCCCGTGGCTCTGCACGGGACCCACGCCCCCAGCAGCCCCCTCACTCGCCTCTCTCTGCCCTAGACCCTCTGACCTCCTTTCCGTTTCTGGAACGGTCCATCCTGCCTGTGCACATGCAGTTCCTTCTGCTTGGAATGCTGTTCCCTCACCTCTGGGACCAGCTGACTGCTCCCATCTGTTAGCTCTCAGCTCTCCCCGATTCTCTAGGCTGGTCAAGTCACCTTGCTGTGAACTGTGGAGTATCCCCTTCCTGGCACCCATCACAGCTGTGGTGCAATAGTTCATCCCAGAGGGAGCTTTTTGGTACCAGTGTTGCCCAAGGACCCTGAAGGCTGTGAGGATGGGCAGGGCTGGCACTCCGTAAATATGTTTGGGAGGAGTGAGCACACGTACAAGCCAGGCTTTTTCTCTCATAGACATTCACAGTCAGTATGTTTATATTACAGATATTTCTTAATGGGGGAGCATTTCCTCTCTGAACTCCAAACGTATGGGGAAACACGGGAGGGCTAGATGGGTTTTGATGTCCCCAGCTGGCTGGCTTGTTTCATTGTTGTTGCTGATGTAGCAAGTGCCTTCCTTGTATGAGCTAGAAAGACGGGGGAGGGGAGGGAGGATGAGGGAAGGGTACTGCGAAGTCTGCCGTCAGGGGGTCTTCAGCTTAATGTGAGAAAGAGGTGACACACCTAGATTGCCATAAATCCCTGACCGGCTTCGAGAGGTCCGGAGGGAGGGTCTGTGCGTTCTTTGGAGGCTGATATCGTGGGAATAAATGAATGAGCAAGGGGAGAAGGTAGAGAGGGGGGAAGAGTTCAGAGTCTGCCAGAACGTCCCCGGGCAAGGGACGGCAGGATGAAGAGATGCCAGAGGAGACACAGACCTGGGGCCGGAGGGACCGGGTCAGGGTCCTCAGGTGCTAGGGAGGTGGGTGGGGGAGAACTGAGTGAAAACCCTGGGACCTGGGTCCCACTGGCAACCTGCACTCTCCCTCTTCTGACAGCCACATCCACCTCTGGACCTCCTGAACGTCAAGGTCGCAGCACTGGCTCTGCTTCTCGGTGGAGCTGCCCCATGGCCAGGGCACCCATGGACCCCTTTCCCCTCTGCCCTGCTGACAGGCCCTGCTTCCTCTCCCCACAGCCAAGCCCAGGCTTCATATGAACGAGTCACATGATGCAGATGTGCCTCTGAGAGTCATGGCAAAGGCTGGCGAAGAGGTGACCCTCGACTGCGAGGCCCAGGGCTCCCCACCCCCCCTGGTCACCTGGATGAAGGATTCCCACCCTCTGCTGCCCACCACCAACAGGTAACTCCAGGCCATGGCCTCAAATCAGGAAGGGACAGAGCTTAGGGCTGGAGGGAAACCTACCTCAAGGTGACCAGTGACCCGGCAAGGGTCTTGGACCCTGCAGACTCTCCCGTAGGATGCTCTTGGGCTTCTGCACACGGGGCTGTTATCCATGGGCCCCCAGAAGCCTGGAAGGGGCCTCTAGAGGGTGCCCAGAAGCCCAGGGTGAGACTTCCTGTCTGAAATAACGCCCAAGGGGCACCTTGTGCGCCGGCTGCTGGGAGTTGTCTGCGGGATCCCGTTTAATCTGCACAGCCACCCTTGATATCTGACAGGACACTGACGCTCGGCCAGGGAGTGAGCTGCTCGTCATCACCCGGCTAGGCAAGAGCAAAGCCAGGGCTGGGACCACATCCCCGCCATGACACATTCCACCCCGCTGCCTGCTCTGCAGGACCAGGTGTCTGGCAGCTGGGCTGTCTGACTCAGCTGCTCCTGGTCCAGGATCCTGGGAGTGGGCGGACAAGGAGGAGGCTGGCTTGGGTGCCCTTCAAAGCCATGCCGTACCCCCCAGGAGGGGATGTGGGGGATGCTAGGGCCCTTGCCCCTGGCTGGGGTGTTCTGTGGCTCAGGCCGGTGACATCAGCCCTGGCAGGGTCTTTGAGATGTTCCAGAACCAGAAGGTCTCAGAGCAGCCTGCTCTGTAACGCATCCCCTGCAATCCACATGTCAGTGCGTCTCAGAGCATGTGTGGTGAGTCCTTCCAATCCTTGCAGCGGGGCACCCCTGCCGGTGGCAGGGGCCCAGGGAGCTGGCCCTAGGCAGCATCTCCAGAGCCCCCCATGCCCTTTTGGCATTGCTGCAGCTCTATGTTCTGGGGTAGGAGAGTGGTGGGGGCTTCAGGAGCCCCCAGCTCCCCCAGGAAGCCTGGTCCTCGCTCCTCGGCTGGGTGGTGGCCCTCGGCCGGTGGATATGTGTTGATTTATGGCTTGTTACTGAAACGGGAACCACATTCTCATTTGTTCACCCCTCCTCACCGTGGTGCATTAATGGGTCAGCCAGGAGCTGTAAATTTGTGAGAGCCGCTTTTGCAATCCCAGGGTTTTGTGTGTTCCCTCTCCCTTGCCCTCTTCACTTCGTGCTGGCTTACACTGTTTTCTCTCCAAATTTGGGAGATTCCAGAGTTTATCTAAAAGAGGAGGAAAATATGCTGGGGGTAGGGTGGGGTTAAGCGCTCAGGCCCTGGAGCTCCCCAGAGCCAGTGCCAGTGATCCATCTGCCTGCTCCCTTCTTGGTCTTGTGACCTTGGGTGGCCACTGGCTCCTCTTAGCCTGTCCCTCCATCTGCAAGGTGGATGTTATTTAAATAGCGCCCTTGTGGGTTAATGTTGGATGTGCAGTGCTTAGGAAGTCAGATGTGCTGAAACATCGCTCCCTGTCATGTTATTTCCCTGCTGTTGCTGTTCACACGCTGAGGCATCATCTCCAGCTTTTACAAATTTATCCTTGTCCTACCACACCTACCCCCTTTTTAAATGTAAAAGCTTAAGGCTGGGTGTGGTGGCTCAAGCCTGTAATCACAGCACTTTGGGAGGCCGAGGTGGGCAAATCATGAGATCAGGAGTTCGAGACCAGCCTGGCCAACACGGTGAAACCCTGTCTCTACTAAAAATACAAAAATCAGCCAGGCATGGTGGCAGGTGCCTGTAATCCCAGCTACCTGGGAGGCTGAGGCAGAAAATAGCTTGAACCTGAGAGGCAGAGATTTCAGTGAGCTGAGATTGTGCCGTTGTACTCCAGCCTGGGTGACAAGAGCAAGACTCCACCTCCAAAAGAAAAGCTTTGTTGAGATATAATTCACATACTGTATCATTTGCTTATTTAGAGTACACTGTTCCATGTTTTTTAGTATGTTCGGACTTGTGCAACCATTACCAGAATCAATTTTAGAACATGTTCATCACCTTCCCCAAAAAACTTCATACTCAGTGGCAGCCACCAAACGCCCATTCCCACCCTGTTCCCACTGCAGCCCCGACAGCCACTAATCTGCTTTCCACCCCTTCTGGACATTTCATATAAATGGAATTGCATGTGGCCTTTCGTGTCTGGCTAACTTCATGTCTTCCGGGCTCACCCGTGTTGTAGCCAGATTAGCGCCTGCCTCCTTTTAACGGCCGAGTAGGGTCCCATTGCGTGGGTGGCTTGTCCCATCGTGTGGGTGGCTTGTCCCATTGCGTGGGTGGCTCGCCTGTTGTGTGTCCACTCATCAGTTGATGGGCACTGGGGCTGTTTCCACCTTTTGGTGGCTGTGAATACCCTCACCTTTTTTTGTTTTTTTGAGGAGTGTCGCTCTTGTGGCCCAGGCTGGAGTGCAATGGCGTCATCTCGGCTCACTGCAACCTCCGCCTCCCAGGTTCAAGCGATTCTCCTGCCCCAGCCTCCTGAGTAGCTGGAATTACAGGCACCTGCCACCATGCCCAGCTAATTTTTGTAATTCTGGTAGAGATGGGGTTTCACCACGTTGGTCAGGCTGATCTCAAACTCCTGGCCTCAGGTGATCCACCTGCCTCGGCCTCCTGAAGTGCTGGGATTACAGGCGTGAGCCGCTGTGCCCGGCCATAGCCTCCCTTTTGATTGTGCTTGAAGCTTTGTAGACTCTGGGTACTCTGTTTCCTCCCTGCCCCACACCGGCAGTGTCCACACACACAACCACACTCAGCCTCTTGCAGACACACCACACCCCTCGTCCCTCAGTGACTCGCAAGAATGTCACCGAGACTTAAAAGCCCCATGGAAAACACACAGCGCCACTGTCTGTCTGCTTCCCCCTCCCCTCCCCCTCCTCCCCTGCTCCTTTTCCTTACATCCTCTTCCTCTTCCCCTCCGCATCTCCCTCTTCCCTTTCCCTCCTCCTCCTCCCCTTCCCCTTCCTTCTCTTCCCCTCCCTCTCGTCCTCCTCATCCTTCCTTCTCCAAGGACGTCCCCAGGCTCAGCCTCAAAGCTGCCCTTCTGGAAGCTGGAGAACTTGCCTGGATGATGCGGCTGATGAGTGGTAGATGAGAGGAGCCAGCCGCCCTCCACACCGCCTCCCCTGTTCCCTTGCTCCTCTTCTTGCTGCGTTGCCCCAAGGACAGGGCTCCACGGCAGCCCCTTCTCCTGTCCGTGGGGAATTCTGTGGTGTGGTCAGGGCTGAGAGCCCAGAGGCTGAGCCTCCGAGGCCCCCTCCATTCCCCCTTGGCCAGGGGTGGCCCTCTCCTGCCAGTGCCCTGGAGGTGGGTGGGGTGGATGGCACTGTGCCCAGGACACTGAGGAGGAAACAGAAACATGGGGTATGATGTGGAACCTGACCCTGCAGCTCCCGGGGCTGGGCCCCGATACACACAGACACGCAGACATGCACAGACACATGCACAGGGACACACGTGCCAGGCGGGCCACTGCTCTCTGAACTCTTAGGTATCTTCGGCCCCCTGAGTCAGCAAGTTCTAACAGAGGAAGCATCCTAGGAGCCTGAGAAGCCGTGAAGTTCTGAGCCACCCAGCCATGTCCCAGTCCCTTCAGAGTGGCTCTGGTCCTGGCAGGGGATGCCCTAGAATTAAATCTCATGCATCTTATATTCTATCCTCATCATGGATTCCTTTTCTTTTTTACCCACTTTCTCGATTCATCTTGGCCCATGTCACTTGCTTTTCCTTTTTATTTTTTTTGAGGTGGAGTCTCACTCTGTCGCCAGGCTGAAGTATAATGGCACAATCTTGGCTCACTGCAATCTCCACCTCCTGGGTTCAAGCCATTCTTCTGCCTCAGCCTCCTAAGCAGCTGGGACTTCAGGCACGTGCCACCACGCCTGGCTAATTTTTTGTATTTTTAGTAGAGATGGGTTTCACCATGTTGGCCAGGATGGTCTTGATGTCCTGACCTCGTGATCCACCCGCCTCAGCCTCCCAAAGTGCTAGGGTTACAGGCATGAGGCACCATGCCCGGCCTGCTTTTCCTTTTAAAGGGCAAAGTGACATTCCCGGGTGCTCGGCCCCCATCATCGTCTGGCCATCGCTGTGTGTGTCGGGGGGTGGGGGGGCGCAGCCACGTTGCCAGCTCTCGTCATAAACGAGATTGTTGGAGCAGCTTTGCACAGGGCTCCTCTTCGTCTCCTGGGTCAGTTCCTTGGGGGATGATCCCGAAAGCCAACAGCGAAGTTCAAGGGTGGGAATGGTCATTGAGTGCTTCTTTCCTGTAGGACTTGTTTTTGAAAAAGGCGTTCAAGTTGTAAATTCAAAATTGAAGTCAGAAGCATTGACTGAGCGATACCCTGTGCCCAGGACTGTGTCGAAGCCTCGGAGACACAAGACATGGGCCTGGGCTGGGTGTGAGGTCAGGTGGCAGAAGACCTGGGGTCCCGTCCCAGCTTCACCCTAGCTTGCCCATTGACCTTGAGCAAGACCCTTCCCCTCTCCCCTCCCTGAGCCTCAGTCTTTCCATTTGAGAAATGAAAGAGTTGAACAGGCGATGGCGGCCAGAGAGCATCTCGGGGCCCTGGTCCCATGATTCAGCCCAGGGATGCTGGGGCGAGGCAGTGTTTCCAGGCAACAGTGTTTGTTTGGGATTCTGATGAGGAGATGGGACGGCTGTGAGCACTCCCGGCTCTGGCTGTGGCTCCCGGAGGCAGCCAGCCAGCATCTCACACAGGGCCAAATCCCAAATCCCTGATCCCCAGCACGGTCGGGGGGGCAGTGAGAGGATGGTGTGTGCTCCTGTCTCGTTCCTCCAGGTTTTCTTCCTTTAACGCCCCCGCCACCCTTCTCTGCCCCTTCCCAAGCACACTGCAGGACAGGCCACCCACCCATCCTTCTCCTGGAAGGAGGCGACTGGGCCGGCTCATTAGAGGCGAGAGGTGGGGCCTGCAGCAGGGTCTGGTGACTTGCGACAGGGAAAGCAGCTCCATGCTCTCTGCAAGCCAGTGGCCTGCCTGCGCTGCCCAGCGTCCTGCATGGGGACTGTACCTCAGTGGAGCCTCCAGGCACTTGTTGGTTTCTGGCCTGGTGGCTCTGGAGTCGGTTTTGTCAGCCTGTGGCCAGTGGCTCTCTTTCTGGAGAACATTTAAGTTTACTCGCCTACTGAGCCATCACCATGGTGGCTAGGAAGGAGCCTGGTTGCAAAGCGTGAGGATCAACTCCTAGCTGTGCCCTCACCAGCTGAGTGGCCGTGGACACCAGGACCCCACCTCCGGAGGCTCAGTCTTCTCTGCAAAAGAGGGTGTGGTAGCAGGGTCTGCCTGCTTTGCGGGTGTGGCTGTTGGGAGTCTAAGTGAGAGTGTGCCTAGTGGCACGGTGACATATAGAAAGGGCTCAGTAGTTGACAGCTGTGGCTGGCGCCAGCACCGTCCTCAGCACCACCAGCATCACAGGGCTCATACTCTCTGGGCTCATGGGATGGTGCCGACTCCAACTCCTTCCACCGGTCTATTGAGCTTGGCTCCTTGGCGGGTCTCAGGCACCTCCTCCTGAATTTCTCCAGCGTGACTTTCCCTCGGGGGCTTCCTCACAGGGTCTGTGATGCTGGTCAGGCTATGGGAAGAAGGTGTGAGTCGGGCAGTGGTTGCCAGGAGAGGTGCTCTTTAGGCTGCCTGCCCAGGCTCAGACCCTGTTCCAGCCCCAGCAGACACAGGGCTGGTGTCCACTGGCACACAGTGGGCATCTGTTGAGTGCTGCCTGTGTGTTCTGTGCTGAGGACCAGCCCCGCAGCAGGCTGTGTGACTCTGGGGGGAGTGCCGTTCATCCCACAGCTGCTGGCCCTGCTCCTGGCTGCTTTAGAGACAGGGACAGTAAGAACAGCAGCGTGGGAGACTGCAGGGTTCTGGGGAGGGCAGGAGGGTAGCACTGGAAGGGTGGAAGGTCTGGGGTGGGGGAGGGGACGAGTGAGGGAGAGCAGGGACCAGTGTCAGTGAAGGTGGGGAAGGGAGTGTGTGGAGTGGACAGGAAACAGCTGCCATTTGCTATGAAATATTTATTGAACGCCTAATATGGGCCAGGCCAGGTCCCATGCTGAGCTGGGGATATGCCGGGCACCTGGGCAGACCTGGCTCCCCACCGTCATGGAGCCATCAGACAGGATAACGGCAGGCGTGGTAAAGTGCATAGCGGCATGGAGAACATGTACCGTGAAACAAGGCATTGCCCTGGGCAGCGGAGAGGGCTTCTCTGAGTGCAGCGAAGGTGTGTGCTGGGGCTGAGGCGGGCAGGGGAGGCTGAGAGCTGGCATTATTCCCGGCACTTTCTAGCAGATGCCCTTTGCTCTCCCTGGGCAGCCCTCGGCCTGTGGGCCCCTCTTGCATCTCCCCACCACTCTGACATCTGCGAGCGCCTCACTGCAGGGGCTCAAGCCAGATGCATGTCATAAACAGGAAATTCCCCTCGAACCTCTCCACTCTAATCTGGGCGCCGCACGGAGCCATCTGGCCGTGCATGCCGCGGTGAAGTCTGCCCTGCTCTTCACACCACGCGCCCAACAGCAGCCCAGCAGTCTCCGTGTTCCTCGGAGATTCCGTGGCCTCCTCCCTTTCTCCCATCTCTCTGCCGCCTCCCCTTCCATGCTGGGCTGCAGCCCCCAAACCTCCCACTGAGCCTCTGGGAATGTGGTGGGAGAGCACTGGGGGGCAGAAGGCACAGGCGGTGGGCTGCCCTGGAAACCCCAGACCCGTGGATGCAGTTTCACCTTTTCCCTGAGTCTCCGCAGAGCATGGGAAGGGTCATCTCTCTGTGCCAGATCTGAGCACGTCCTGGAGATACCAAGGCAAATAAGACGGATGTCCCCTTGGAGCCATAGGCAGGCAGGTGACAGGTGGTGACAAGCCAGTGTGGTGAAGGCTATGATGGCAGGAGAGGTACAGGCAGCTATGGGAGCCTACAGGATGGACATGCCAGCCTGGGGCATCAAGTCAGCCTTCCTGGAGGAGGTGATATCTCTGTGTTGAAAGATGAATCTGGTATTATCCGGGTGAATGGGAAGTGCAGGCGTGTCCCAGGGAGAAGGAACAGCACATGCAAAGTTGGGGCGGCAAGATGGCCTGAGCCCTGGGGAGGAGCAGCGGTCCAGTGCCCCATACAGGGGCGCAGGGGAATTGGGGGTGGTCTGCAGGTCCACACAGGCCATATGCTGAGCTTGGTTTTTGTCAGGGAGTGGTGGCAGCCACAAAGTGTTGAGAGCAGGTGAGGATGTGGCCAGTTTGGCATTTGGAGCAGACACAGGCTCTGCTGGGCAGCTCCTGAGTGCTTTGGCCTCAGCTTGTCCATCTGTAAAATGGATTCTCCCATTTCTTCTTTGGTGATGTAGCAAGTGGAATCCTCCTCCTAGGAAATGACCTGCAGCTGCTCCTAAGAAAGATAAGATACCTGCTTTTATTGTTGTGAATCATTAACACTTTTGGAGTTTTTTTTTTTTTTTTTTTTTTTCAGAAGCCCCCACTTCCTATTTTTTTAAGGGTTTGGTGAGGAGGTGAGTAGGAGTTCTATGGTCCTTAATGTTCTGGAGGCAACTTCTCAGATAACAGAGCCTGGGACTGCCCTCTTTTCTTTTTTCCTCCCTCCCTCCCTCCCTCTTTCTCTTCCTTCCTTTCTCCTTCCCTCCTTTCCTTCTCTTCCTTCGTTTCTCCTTCCCTCCTTTCCTCCTTTCTTCTCTTCCTTCCTTTCTTCCTTCATTTTTCTTCACATAGTCTTGCCCTGTCGCCCAGGCTGGAGTGCAGTGGCACAACCAGAGCTCTCAAACTCCTGAACTCAAGCGATCCTCCCACCTCAGCCTCTCGAGTAGCTGGGACCAGAGGCATGTGCCACCATGCCCAGCTAATTTTTATTTTTTGTAGAGACGAGGTCTCCTCATGTTGCCCAGACTGGGTGCTGCCTTTTCAAATATGAAATGGGTCTCAGAGATGTTGACTGCCCTGCCTAGGGCTGCACAGCATGTCTGAAGCACAGTTGGACCTCAGATCCAGAACCCCAGTTCCTAACTTGCCACTGACCCACATCACCCTTGTTTGCCAGCCCAGGTACAGCGACAATGTCCAGAGAGGGAACCGCATCCCAGCCTAGAATGGGATTGAGTGTATCAGTTTCAGCATCAACTGGATTTGGCCCTTGATTGGTCGGTATTGGTATATCAACATTATTTAATTTTTCAAAAAGCCGTAGAAGAGAAAATTTAAAGCTGGGTGTGGTGGCTCACACCTTTTATCTCAGGACTTTGGGAGGCTGAGGCGGGAGGATCATGAGGTCAAGAGATCAAGACCATCCTGACAAACATGGTGAAACTCTGTCTCTACTAAAAAAATATATATATAAAATTTAGCCGGACGTGGTGGCATGTGCCTGTAGTCCCAGCTCCTCGGGTGGCTGAGGCAGGAAAATCACTTGAACCTGGGAGGTGGAGATTGCAGTGAGCCAAGATTGCACCATTGCACTCCAGCCTGGTGACAGAGCAAGACTCTGTCTCAAAAAAGAAAGAAAGAAAAAGAAAAAAGAGAATTCAAGCTGGAGTGGCAGACAGTAGAGCTACTCAGGGGTAAATGTTTACCCATTGCCAAGACACATACGTACTGATAAGGTGTTTTCCCACTTTTTCCTTTGCACTATAAAGACTGAACAACCTGCTCAGGGCAGCCCCGCTGACTGAAGACCGGGGAGAGATCCCAGACCCTGGCTGGGGATTTGTATCACACTAATAGCAAGGCAGTATAGGTGACCTGGAGGAGACAATGTCTCAGTACTGAGAGCTGAGCAGGTGTCATCCATATGTGATGTCCCGGGCACCTCAGGCTTTGTGTGTGTGATGTCAGCTCACACTTACTGCCTCCTGTGATTCTAGACAGGGACACTGAAACTCAGGAAGATGGCGTCCTTGGCCCAAGGTCAGCCTGTAAGAGACAGGATGGTGGTTCTTACCAGGACACTTACCATCGAAGACCCGCACCCATCTGCCCTGCCATGCTGCTGCTCGGGAAAGGGGCACTTCTTCATGTCCCCAGGCAGTGGCTCCCTGGAGGTGGTTCCCCGGCCACTTGTGTCAGCTACCTAGGGCTTTTTAGTAAAACCCCAATTCCCACCTCCTCCATGGAATCAGAGTCTCTGGGTAGGGCCTGAGAATCATTGTGTTTCACCTGCAGCTGGAAGATTCTGATAACCCCTGCCCTGCAAGGTGTGAGACCTTTGAGAGCAGAAGGTGTGAGACCTTTGAGAGCAGAAGGTGTGAGCCTATAGTCCAGGAGACCTGTTCCGGGGCATGGGAGACACAGACAGCAGTGTGTCAAGAGCTCTGCTGGTGAAAGAGAGGTGGGGGGGAGGCGGGGAAGGAAGGGGAAGGGAAGAGAAGAGGAAGGGAAGGGGAAGGGAAAGAAAGGAAGGGGAAAGGAAGAGATAAAGAAAGATCTAAATGTTTAAATGTCCACTCAAAAGGGAGCAAGTTAATAAATTGTGGTATAATCATACAAGGGAATATTACACAACAGTCAAAAATGAATGAATTAGACCTCTATACATCCTCACGATGCCATTTATGTGGTGATACAGCTCATGATGCAGCTTTCAAACATGCAGAACAGCACTGTGTGTTATTTATGCATATGCTCTTGTCTCCGTGGAAGCAGCTGACCTTTGCTGAGTGCCTCTCTGTTCCAGATGCTGTGCTGTGAATTAGGTCATTCCGTTCTCTTGACAGCCCTGTGAGGGATGAGCACAGCTGATGGCTCTATTTTCCAAAATGAGGTGACTTAGGCACAGGAAGGTGAGGCGACTTGTCCACCCTCACACAGGAAGCACATGGCTAAGCAGGTTAGACCCAGGCGATCCAGCCAATGCCACCACCCACTGTGCCATCCACAGCCATCCTCAGAGAACTTGTCTCAAGAGGCTGCTGGATGCAAACGGATGGAGGGGGTGGCTGGGAAGGGGTGTCATTGCCCCACTTTACAGATGGGGAGACAGAGGCTTGGCAGGCAAAGCCAGTAGCCCGAGGTTGCACAGGGAATGAATGATGATATTGACCTTGATAATGACTGCATGGCCCTCACTTCACTTACCGCATCTCATGTGATTCTTGCAGCTGCCTGAGAGGTGGGGGCTATGAGGAGCCCTAAGGATTTTATAAGGGGCTCTGTGATCCCCGTTTTGCAGAGGAGGAAACTGAGGCTCAGCAGATAGCAAGGCGGGGACCAGGACTGGAGCATCCCAGGCCTGCTGGGTTCTAGAGCCCAGCTGGTGAGTGCCGGGCCAGCGGCTGGACCTCAGAGTCCCCCGCCCGATGCTGGCTGCGTGCTCTTGGGGCCAGCCAGGGTCAGTGGCCACAGCTGCCGTCCCTGTTTTACGGAGGCAGGGGCTGTGCGGAGCCAGCACATGTGGGCCAGTGACATCATGTCTGCTGGGGGCCCTTGGGGTCCAGCCCAGCTGCAGGAGCCTGGCTGGGGGTCCTAGATCCCTGTGGGCTGGGGGTGATGTGACATTAGCAAGGTGAGCCAGTCTGGGAAGGGCGGCGATGGCAGTGGTGGGGCGGGTGGGGGGTCCACAGCTTCCTCCTGAGGGCCCCCAACACAGCTCTGGACATAGGAGCACCAAGGGACTGCTGTCAGAGACAGGTCAGCCCTGGCACCAGACCAGATGGTCAGGGCTGCCAGCTTCTCCTTCATCCCACATGCAGGGCAGGTGTGTGTGGCAGAGGAGGGGGCGTTGCTACTGCAGTCAACAGATGTCTAACAGTGGGCAGGCTCCTGGCCCTGGGCTGAGCCTGTGATGGAATCCGTTTACCACCCCTGGCCCAGGCACATGCCATCTTGGCATGCTCATTTTATAGATGAGGAAATGGAGGCTCCAAGAAATGAAGCAGCTTCCCTGAGGTCACAGCTAGGAAAGATTTAGAGTTTAGACTTGAAACCAAGCCAGTGGACTCCTAGTCCAGTGCTCTTCTTCTCTTACACCAGTAGGTGTGGGACTGGCCCTGGCCTGGTGGTTCAGGGAGGATGGAGGCAGGCAGGGGTAGGGGCTAGATCCTGGGTGCTGTCTCATTCCCAGAAGGCTTCCTGGGGGAGGTGGCTGGTTCAAGTTGGGTCTCGAAGCCTTCCCATGGGGGTGGGGCCAGTGGGGGTCTCACCAGTGCTCCCCACTCCTGCAGGCATGGCCTCCTCCCATCCGGCTCCCTGCGTCTGGCCCAGGTCCAGGTGGATGACACCGGCCACTATGAGTGCACAGCCAGTAACCCCGCGGGGTCCACCTCCCGTCGCTACGTTCTTGGGGTGCAAGGTAGGACCAGCTGGCAGCCCCAGTCCCTCCCTGTCCCCATCACCCCGCCCGTCCCTCAGGCCTCTCAGTCCCCCTCCTGCAGCCCGTGCCCAGGTCTGTCAGGCACTGCCACCTCCCCCTCTCTGAGCCTCTGCCACCTCCTCTCGCCACCCCCACTTCCTGTCTTTCTCAGGCCTGTCTCTCCTCCTCTACCCTTTTTCTCCACCGCTCCCCACACCTGGAGATGCTGTTCAGAGGCCCCCGAGAACACAGGGCAGAGCCCAGTGGGGACCTGGGTTTGGGTGGGGGTCAGAGGGGAACCCATGAAAGTGGGTCTGAGAGTGTCTCTGCCTGGTGTGCAAGGCCCAGCCAGGAGCTTTGGGCGTGGCAGTGGGAAGAGGCTTGTGAGCTGCCGCAGAGCCCTCCTGCTGGGAGCAGGAAACGCCCCCCAAGAGGCCCTTCCAAGCCCCTGCTCCCACCTCTGCCATCAACAAGACACTTTGTATACCTGTAACAGGAGGTGCTGCGCTGCCTCCATACATCCCCTCCTCCTGGCAAGGTCCCCACGCACCCCACTGTGGCTCTGGTTCCCAGCCCAGTGCGAGGTCCCAGGAGTGGGCGTTCCTCAATGAGTCCAGGTCTCATTCAAAGGGAGCCAGCAGGTCGTGCACCAAAAAGTCAGGGTGCTCGTCATCTGAAAGAATTCTGAGAGGCCTCCAAGACAGGCCCAACTGTGGCGAAAGTACCCACCTGCCCTCCTGTTTTCAGAGATCATGAGCCAGTGAGGAACGGCTTCCCATTTGTAAAATAAATGGACACGCACCAAAAAACCAACCCAATCATATTTGATGACATTTCAAAATTATCTGAAATTCAGATTTCAGTGTTGGCCAGACATGGTGGCTCATGCCTGTAATCCCAGCACTTTGGGAGGCCTAGGCGGGAGGATGGCTTGAGCCCAGAAGTTCGAGATCAGCCTGGGCAGCATAGCAAGACCCCATCTGTACAAAAAATAAAAAATTACTCACTTGCAATGGTCCACACCTGTAGTCCCAGCTACTCAGGAGGCCGAGGCAGGAAGATCGCTTGAGCCCAGGAAATCGAGGCTGCAGTGAGCTGTCATCGTGCCACTGTATTCCAGCCTGGGCAACGTGTGAGACCCTGTCTCAAAAAACAAAACAAAAATTCAGTGTTTATGAATACAAGTTTTATTGGAACACAGCCACGCATGTTCCTCTATGTGCAGCCTGTGGCTGCTTTACCCTCTGACGGCAGAGGTGGGAAGTGGAGGGAGCCTGCCTGGCCTCACAGCCCACCATTCCAACCACCTGACTCTCTGCAGAAAGTGTGCTGCTCCAGATCTGAGCTCATATCCCGTTTTACAGATGCACAGGCTGAGGCCCCGATGGGGAAGGGGCTGCAGGGTCCCGTGGGTTTGCATGGGGGTGTGAGAGGCAGGAACAGCGAGGCAGGGTCACAAGCAGGGCCTCAGCATCGGCAGAGCTGGGCTTCAGTCCTGACTCTGCTACTGACTGGCTGTGTGACCTTAGGCCAGACACTTGGCCTCTCTGAGCTTTGCTTTCCTCCTCTATAAAGTGAAGGCCACAATAAAGCCCATCCCATGGTGGTCCGAAGGTCTGTCTCACGGACATTGAATGCTCAGAACAGTGGAAGCTGTTATTGTTTTCAGTGGGTGTGTGTGAGAGAGATCAACAGGTGGGCAGGGCATCCACGTTGTCTGTTCTCCTGGGCAGGGAGCACTCCTGGCACGCAGGCCATGGGCCAAGGGGCTGGTCTCTGCCCAAGGGCCAAGTTCCCATGGGTGATATAATCCAGGCGCCTTCTCAGAAGCTGTGAAGGGGGTGGGTGCACCTCAGCTTCCCTCAAGGGGCCAGGATGCTGGTCCCAGTGTCCCATGCAGTGTCTGGAGCAGGGTGGCCCCTGGGCTCTGAGAGTTCTCTTGTGCCCACCCAGTCTGGCCCTGCGGTGGCCTGGGCCCTTGGACACTCAGACCCAGGGCTGGTGCCAGCACCTCTCCGATGAGGGAGGGAGGGACTCTGACCAAGTCATGTAACCTTCCTGAGCCTCAGCGTCCTCCTCTGCAAAACGTGCAGTCATGGATGGTATCACCTGCCGAGTAGGAAGGACCAAGTGAGAGGAGGACGAGAAAATGATTTGAAACCACAAACGGAAAAGAACAGGAAACCACAACTGTGGGAGGGAAGGATGGGGCAGCGATGACATCCAGCTGGGGTGACTCCAGCTACCCGGCTCTGTGCTGGCTGCTTTAATGCTGCACCTCCTTTCATCCCGCAGGGTGGGAGGGGTTGTGACAAGGGGAAACTGAGGCTCTGGCTGGAGCAGGGTCCTTTGGCTCTAAGGAGCTGAAATGGGATTGGAACCATCTCTGTGCATGCTGCCTCCCAACCTTGCCTGGCCATTGTGAGTCAGTCCCTCTGCCCTGCCTCAGTTCCCCCATGTGCACTGAGCTGGATGAATCCCAAGTGGCACTTTTTTTTTTTGAGATAGAGCCTCCCTCTCTTGCCCAGGCTGGAGTGCAGTGGCATGATCTCAGCTCACTGCAACCTCCGCCTCCTGGGATCAAACAATTCTTGTGCCTCAGCCTCCAAGTAGCTGGGATTATAGGCACACGCCACCAAACCCAGCTAATTTTTGTATTTTTAGTAGAGACAGGGTTTTGCCATAGTGGCCAGGCTGGTCTCGAACTCCTGACCTCAGGCAATGTGCCCAACCCTGCCTCCCAAAGTGCTGGGATTACAGGCGTGAGCCACCGCAGCCGCCTGAGTGGTGCTTCTTAAATGGCGTTAGGCAAATTGTCGGGGGCAGAGGGATGTACACACTCAGCCCTGAGGGTTGAATCTTTCATGAGTGTGTGTGTTCAGGTGAAAGACGGGAGCTGACTTACTTTAGGGGAGTCCACGTGGGTGTCCCAATGTCTTTTCCTGCCAGCCTTAGATTGTGCTTCATGACAATTTTGCTGGTTGGTGACATCCAAGATGTGGCTTGGGTCTGGGTTCTGGGACCCTCTCACCTGGGTCTCCCCACCTTGATGCCCCTCCTGTGGCCCCGTCAGTCCCCCCTCAGGTGCAGCCAGGCCCTCGGGTTCTGAAGGTGCTGGTGGGAGAAGGCCTGGATCTGAACTGTGTGGCTGAGGGCAACCCAGAGCCCCAGCTGAGCTGGTCCAAGGATGGCGTGGCCCTGTGGGGCCAAGGGCCTGAGGGCTCTATCCACTTCGCAGCCATTGGAACCTCTGATGCCGGGAGGTACCACTGTGAGGCCTCCAACAGCGTCGGGGTGGGTGCCTGGGACGTGGAGCTCAGGGTGCTAGGTGAGTCTCCCTGGCCCCAGAACTCACTTCTCCCCAGCTCTCCCAGCACAGCCTGGACTTGGGAGGTGCTGGTCTCTGTTCTGGGCTCTGTGCCTGCCCACTTCCTTCCTGGGATAGATAGAGCCTTGGCCCTCTCTGGGACCTCACAGCTTTGGGCCATCCTGTGTTCAGGAGCCTTTGTCAGTCCCTGGGCATGGACCAGTCTCAGAGCTCTCAGTAGGGGTTCCCTGCACTCTTTCCCCGTGGGCGGTGACCTGTGGGCCCCCTGAGGACCTGGGTGGACAGAGGCACCTGGGGCAGGGACCGGGGAGCAGCACTGGACCCAGGGCCGTTCCGACAGTCATAGCCAACCACCCACACTCTGTGACCCCAATGTTCTCACCTGCAAAGTGTTTCCAGTAGTATGTGAGGGGTCCACGAGAGTGTATGTGAAGCGCCTGGCACATAGAAAGTTCTGGATCAGTGGTGCTAGCAGTTTCACTGTTAAGAGTTTAAAACAAGCTTGGGGCTGAGTGTGGTGGCTCACACCTGTAAACCCAGCACTTTGGGAAGCTGAGGTGGGTGGATTGCTTGAGCCCAGGAGTTTGAGACCAGCCTGGCCAACATAGCGAACCTGTCTCTTTAAAAAAAAAAAAAAGCTTGCAAAGCTACTGCTGGGGGGGACCACACATGGCCCTTTTGTTTGAGGGCACAGCTCAGCCTCCTTAGCCTGTGGGGCTCGGCCCTGGTGACTGCACCATGTGGCCTCCCTGCAGGGGTGCACCAGTACCCCTGGCCCTGACTTGCCAGGAGTCTAGGGGCAAGGATTCTGGAAGGGGATGCTTCCCCGTTGGCCCTGGGTTCCTTGGAGGCAGTGGGTGGGGGTGCCAGGCTTTGGGCTCAAGGTACAAGCGTGGTCATGTTGCTTCCTTCCAGAGCCACCGCACTGGGGGGCTGATGAGACCAGTGGCTTGCTGGAGCGAGTGGTCGGAGAGAATGCCAGCCTGCCGTGCCCTGCCAGAGGTGAAGCTGCATCTGGGGTGGGTCTGGGGAGGTGAGGGATGGGCTGGCCTAGGAGGGAGCCTCTGCTCATATTCCAGTGCCCTGGGCTGCCCATGGCAGGCAGAGGCCACGGGACATGTGCTCCTGGTCAGCACCATGCCAGGTACTTCACCCCACTGCCAGCCCTGGAGGCTGGGTGTTGGCATTCACTCCTTTTTGTTAGGGGCAGTCCAGGCCCACGGGAGTTAAGTGACTTGTGGAAGTCACACAGCCAGAGCGAGACTCAGAGTGTGGACAAGTGTGACTCCGGCCCTACCCCCTGTGCCCATCAGCATCTTGGGGTGTGACTGCGGGGGCCGAGGGCAGCCCAGGGTCCTTGTGAGTTGGGCTTGGTGGTCAGCCTGCCTCTCCCCATGCCCCTGACTTTCCCACAGAGGATGGATTCAGTGGTCCTGGCCAAACCAGCTTTTCTGGGCTCGTCTTTGGGGCAGGAGCACAGTGTGGGGCTGAGAGCCACCTTGGGTCAGCTGCCCAGCGCCCAGCCCTGCTCCGGCTGCTCCTGGCTGTGCGACTCAGGACAGTGTCCATCTCCTTTCTGAGCCTCGCCTTCCCTGTCTACCTCAGGGTTGTACTGGCCCCTCTGCATGGGGCTGCTGTGAACTCAGCAGGACACCATGTGTGTAACGGGCTGGCACCTCGGGAGGGCTCAGGAAATGTGCTGGAGGCCTGGCTTCTGCCTTTTGGCACGCTCTCCCAGACCCACCCAGCAGATCCCTCCTCAGCCCCCGCCACGGCCTCAGTTGCTTCTTTCAGCTTTGGGATCCTCCTAAGCTGGGAGTGCCGCCGCCTCTCTGTGGGGTTGAGGTTCTCTGGAGGGTGCTTGGTGTCTGGTAGCAAGTGGCGGGTCACAAAAGCCTGGCAGGAGCCTGGGGGGCACCTATAATCTTGGTCGTTCCTCTGTGAGCCACAGGGCATGCGGGAAGGCCCCAGAATAGGACCAAGGGAGGGGCAGGTAGGAGCAGGGCTGGCACCCACCTAGGCAGGGTGCAGGACCTGGGTGGGAGCTCTGGGAGCCCCTCGGGATCCCCACATGCAGAGCTGCCTATCCACCTACCTGGGACCCCCTCCTCCCCTCCGCACCTCCCAGGTCCTGGGCCCTTGAACATGGCGCCACCTTGTGTTGGTCTCTGCTAACAGCAAGCAGCCGTTCTGCGCTTTTGGGAGATGGGAGATGGTGGAAGGTGGGACCCACCCAGCCCCAGGATTCCTGCCCTGTCCATGCCCCCTGACTGTCACACACAGTCCTGGTCAGTCAGGGGCCAGCTCTGAGCCTGTCAGCCTCACCCAAATCCCCTCTGATAACACTGCCTCTCCCCACCGGGCCTGGTGCCTGGACTGCCCCGACCTCCTTCCTGGTCAGGAAGGTCCCTGCCTGGTGACAGTGGGGGACCCCATTTCACAGCCCTGTGGCCTTGGGCTAGGAGGGCTCTGAGGGCTATGGGGATGGGACTGAGCCCAGCACCCTCATGGAGACTCCCTGGGCCTTGCAGTGACACCATCCGCCTCTTCCTTGTGGGGCGGGGTGGGGTGGGGCGTGAAGGCCCAGAGCCTGGACACCCACTTAGTGGTGTGTGTGGTGTGTGGGACTCTGTGCAGTGGGGAGGGAACAAAGTGAGTGACTCCGGGCAGCAGCTAGTGCTCGGGGACTTCCTTGTCGCAGAGCTTCAGGGCCATCTTGCACTAGAGACTTTAGGGTGAGATTGTCTGTGCTAAACAGAGTTCCACAGCAGAAACCCATCACCCCTCCTGACCAGCAGCTCTGAAGGCCTGGCCCCCAGGGTGGCGGGAAGTCCGAGGACTCTCCGGGAAAGCTGAGGAAGATGAGAGGGCGGTGCGCATGTGTGTGTGTGTGGATGTGTAGGGTGTGTATGTGGTTTGTGTGTGGATGTGGTGTGTGGTCTTTGTATATGATGTTTGGTGTATGTTGTATGTGCGGTGTGCACAATGTATATATGGTGTGTGGTGTGTATGTGGTACGTGGTGTTTGGTGTGTGTAGTGTGTGTATAGTGTTTGGTGTGTATGTTGTGTGTATGTGTGGTGTATGTATGGTGTTTGGTGTGTATGTTGTGTGTGTCGGTGTGTGTGGTGTGGTGAGTATGTGGTATGTAGTGTTTGGTGTGTGCTGTGTGTGTGTACAGTGTTTGGTATGTATGTTGTGTGTATTGTGTATGTATGGTGTTTGGTGTGTGTGGTATGTGATGTGTGGTATGTGGTGTTTGGTGTATATGTTTGTGGTGTATGTTGTTTGATGTGTATGTAGTATGTGTGTATGGTGTGTAGTATGTGTGAATGTGTAGTGTGTGTATGGTGTTGGGTGTGTATGTGGTGTGCATGATGTTTGTGTGTGGTGTCTGTGGTGTGTATGTGGTACGTTGTTTTTGGTGTGTGCAATGTGTGTGTGTAGTGTTTAGTATGTATTTGTGTGTATTGTGTGTGTATGGTATTTGGTGTGTATAATGCGTGATGTGTGTATGGTGTTTGGTGTATATGTTCGTGTGTGGTGCATGCATGTTTGATGTGTATGTAGTATGTGTGTATGGTGTGCAATGTGGTGCATATGTGTGGTGTGTGTGTATGTCTGGGTTCCCGAGAGGCCGGCACATCTGCCGAGGACTCTTGGCCAGCAAGAGGGTCCTAACCTGAATAGGGGAGTGCGCGGAAGAAAAGGTAGACAGAAAGCGGGGTCTGGAGGGCTGAATAAGCAAGACTTGAACAGCAATGCTTAAACAGCAACTTTATTGTGCACACAGTATATATATGTTTGTCCTACGTCATTAACAGGAACAGATACCATTACCTCATACATGAAAGCAGCACACAAGACCAATAGTAAAATCAGCTACATAACTGGGTACAATCAAGTCACGCAGGTGGTGGGGAAACTTATAGTTAAAAGTTACTGACCTATGCAAGGCACCAGAGAGGCAGAAACCCATTATATTTGCGCAGTCACAAGAAAAAGCACAGGACCCAATAGTGGGTAGACAAAGTCATAAATCAGATACAGAAACTGGACATATTGCCCTGTCAGACCACATGCAGGCCACATCACAGTCTCACAAAGTTCTTTTTGTAATTCCTTTACAGTTCCTACTTTCCCATAGCTCGACTGCCTCCAACGGGAAACTGTGTCCGGGCTCAAGCTCACCATATGGTGAGGCCCAATTCCGAGGGGCCTCACATGGGAACGAACCCCACACTTTATATCAGTCACATGGCCTTTTTTTCATATTAGTGTATCTGTTGTTCTTCTTCCAAATATAGTGATTTTATATAGGCTCCTACCTCTACCAGAGATCCTCTTACCTCCCTATTATTATTTAATTATTTCCTACATTTTAAAAATTTAATGTTTAACATTAACTTCTACAGAAATCCTAACTAGATGAAACATCTATTACATTTTTCATATGCCTCTTGTTTGTAGGATTATTTACAATTGTAGTTTCAAATTAATTTGTGTTATTATTTGAATATTCTTTTCCTTCAAGTAGACTACAGGTTTCAGAAGGGAGATTTCTTACACCTTTATACATAAACTTCCATGTTGAATGTAGTGTCTCAAACAACCAAAACAATATTTGGAAACAGTTAGTATTCAGAGCTTATTTGTCAAAGGACAAGGCAAATTCAGTATAGAAAATTCAAAGAAAAATAAGGCCTCCAAAATAAAGTAAGAAGTTATTTTTTTTTCTAATATATAAAGAAAATGTGTAAACATTCAAATAAAAAGTAATAATATTTAAAAATATTTATACTCCTGTGTTTGATATTTATAGTAGGCTATAAGCTGTGTACATTGAATTTTACCATTTAAAAATGTATGTAAATAAATGTGTGTATGTCTATATATGTGTTTTGTATGTATGTGTGATATATGTATCCTTAAGATAATAGTTTTAATAATACAGCAAATTTTAAATTTTATATAATTAAAAGTTCAGTCTCCAATATTCATGCTGAAATTGATATGTAAACTTAGGGTTAAATTTATTTCCAGAATTGTACAATAGGACTCGAAATGAAGGCACTCAATTGAAAATTATAGCCAAGCTTCTGGTGTTTATAATGTTTAGATAAAACAAACTCCACATATAATTATAGCTTTAAAGGTAACTTCCTATTTGATTATATCATTTAATGCAGTGCTAAGACTATCTTCTCTTTTCTCTCTCTGATAGTATAATTAGTTCATCTTTCATATTATACAGTTGCTTTCCATTTGCCTTAGAATCATGCTTGGAAAAGCATAATTTTCTTTTTTCAAAATTCTCCATATAGAAACTGTAATTGGCATTATTACCATTGCCTCATCACTGACTTATCTTTTTATTTAACAAACATATTTTTCAAAATCTCTCAAAGGGAACCAAATTATCACTAGTCCTTTTTAAAGCTGATTTTCTTTCCAGACAGCTAGAAAGAAAGCTTTCTTTCTAGAAAGCTTTCATTTCTTTCCAGTTCTGACTCAAATATAACTAAACTTGCTTTCTACTGCCACTGTGTCTAATTTCCAAAACTTGGCAGGTTACAAGGCCCATTTATTGCCAAGCAGTTGGTGTATGAGCGAAGATTGGCTCAACGTAACTGGATTCTTATGTATCATCCTCAGCTGTATTTCTCATCTGAAACTCAGGGTCTTCTTTCAAGCTCACTTTTGGAATCAGTGATAATTAAGTTTTTTCAAGTTGTAGGAATACGGATCCCAAAGCTTTAGTAGATGGCACCTCATTTCAAGTCAGCTGCAGTGTGTTAAATCTTTCTCATGCTTTAAATCTACTTCTACTTCAGCTCTAACTCTACTTTTTAGTGATCATGTGATTACACTGGATTCACCAGAAGATCGAAGATACCCTTCCTATTTTAAGCACAACCAACTAGTAATCTTTTTTTTTTTTCACCTATGACATCCCTTTTACTATGTAAAATAATTTTCATATGAGTAACACCAGGTGACAGAAATGATGGGAGTGAAGATTCTGCCTACTGCATTCCTAATTATATTTACTTCATTGGCTTATATAAATATCTATAAATTCCTTAAATAAGAAGAAAATTCCCTTTATTACATCTTTAGGTCCTCATTTCTGTTCTTATAGTTGTCCGTTATCCACCTACAATTAATATACCAGAGGACTTAGCAATTCTCAACTGTTAACAACTACATATCTAATGAAGGAGATATCAACTATTTCAAATCTGAACACAGGCTAAATTAGTTCACAGATTTAATCCTTAAAATTCTTTTACACCATCTCATCACCTCTAAAGAGATGTTGTCTGATTTTCTAAAACTCCACAATTTTCATGATCCGGGGAGGCACTGAAGAATTCATAATGTTTTAAGGAATGAATGATGGGATTGTAAAAAAGGGGAAAATTTTTACTCAAAGAAAAATAGAGTACATTTGCTAGCGTTCTCTATTATTCTGTGAACACCACTGAATTTGTGTAAGGTGTATGGCACAAGACATTAGGATAGAGTGGAGGCCTATGCTTTCTGCAAATCAAATTTACTGTTTGGGTGAATTATTTTAAAAGGAAACCACCAAAGATGAAGTTAGTAAAGTCTCCAAAGGAAACAAAGAAGGCATCTCTTCATATTATATATGGTTGAGCTTCTAGGTACTAATATTCTAATTATTGTTTTCTTAACTGAACTTATACTAATGCCCTGAGATCATTCATTCATCACATGATTAGAAATAATGTTCTTATTGCCTACCAATGACATAAATACTAACAAGAGCTGCAATTATAAACAGGACACATTTTAGAAATATCTTATAAATTACAGAGGTAGTTAAATTAAAATTTTCTTTAAAAATCATGGAAATCTGTTGAATATTTAGAGAAATAAAATTTAATATTAATTTATTATGCTTTGTTTTAAGATGTCCACTGTTATTTTGTTTCTGCTTTTACTAAAACTTTAGAATGAAAAAAATATATTTCAAAATGAAGATAACTGAAGGCAATAAAAAATAGCTGAATATTTAAAATATATTTCGTACATTGTCCTGAAATAGGTATGTTCAAATAAAAATATAAAATTTTAAGAGGTAACTATCCCTTGTTACACTTATTATAAAAAAGGTCAATGACATTCTTTCTGGGACAAAATGAAGCAATGTAGAAATTTAGATATTTCTATATGTGAGTTATAAAATCAAACATTCTAATACGTTCATATTTGACTGTGTAGCTTTCTCTACTTTCCACCCTAACTATTCTCAAATAATGAATCAATTAAATTCATATTCAAACATAGATAAAGTGAAAATTCCTTGACAAAATAATCGTTCAGCTTTGTGGAAAATTCCCAGTCTAAAACACAAACTTTTCCTAAAATATGATATTAAAGAGAATAGTATATGTTCATTATCAAAAAGTCATATTCTTTCTCTTTTCCTCCATCAATCTTAATATATTCCTATAGATTAAACTGGCAAACTACCACATAACTAGGATAAGTATTAAGTAAAATTAAAATGGTTATTAATTAATTATATCTATTTAATATAAATATTTCCTGAGACGTTACAATATACTTGCACCTGACGTATGTTATTGGAATAGCACATTAAATCTATTAAAATCGATTTCAGCTTGGGACTAGAATATTTTGCTCAATTTCTTAAATTTTCAAATTATTTTCAACCAGATGTCTATCAATCAGGTAACAAGCCAAAATAAACAAAATAATTTAGAAGTGAAATCCATTCTTTAACATTTATTCCGGGCTGTCACTTTACACCAGTTTTTTCTAATAAAACTTTCTTCCATGGCTTACATGTTCCATACCTGTATTGTCCAAAGAAGTAATCTTTAGCCACATATGGCTATATAGTTCTTGATATATAGTTAATATAGTTAAATAATTCAACTTTTAATTTTATTTAACTGTTAATTAATTAAGATTTAAGTGGTACTGCACTCCAGCCTGTGTGACATAGCAAGACTTCACCTAAAAAAAAAAAAACAACTTAAGTTGCAACGTTTCGTGTGTATCTACTATACACTACTGGATAGCTGTACAGAGTAGCTGGAGTCCTCTTAGTTAAGTGGGTTTTTTTCTTATTTTTGTTTGTCTTTAAATTTTACCATAACGTATGGTAAATAAAGACATATTTTTAAAAGTGTATGCCTGCATGCAGGCATTCAAAGCCTCTAGATCTATTTATAAATCTAGACATAAATACAAATATACAGAAAATTTTAACAGTTTTGTGAAAGCAATTCTTATATATACTTTACTTCATGGTCTGAATCCTAGTCTTCTCTATTCCGCATTATTCTACTTCTTTCGTCTTTAGCATCATATCAAGATTTCTTAGAGTTTGATATCTACTGTTTCCTCTACCAAGAATGTTTTTAAGCCTATCACTACATGGATTTTTAAATTATCAGCATCAGGACAGACTCAGCTTATATCCTTTTTCAGAATTGACTTCTTTAAATGCCATTGCTGAAGTATCACACACAAAAATCACAGCACCCTGGCTCTTTATTTTCCATTACCCAGTTTTATTTGTATCATAAGGGAATTGAGTATATAAAATTGTCTTATTTGGCATTTTACATGTTTTTCATCTTTATTGCTAATTAAGCAAGAATTATAAAAAAAAACTTTTATTATTCACTGTCATTTTTTTCTGGACTTTTATTTAAAAATCTTTGCTATTATAAATGAGTAAATAAGATAATAATTGAATTACATATTTAATCAATTCTATGATTTGCATTAGTAAATATCTCGATAGTTTGTTATAAACACCAATGGTCCAAGAGGTTGGGCTAAAGGCTGATTATACCTTTTTGTATAAGGTCTACATTAATTGTGTAAGAGCTTAACTGAAAGTTCTTATGCAAGTAATATAGACCTTATACAAAAAGAGGAGGTATAATAATTGGTAAAAGCAAGGGCTTTTATAGGTTTCAAAATATTAAAAATGTCCAGAGTTCATTTTGTTATTCTCATCTTAAATATTCTTTAACATTACTGATAGTGTTAAAATGCATTGATTATATTGCAGTGTACTATTTCAACATGTAATTTCCAAACATTGTCATTGCTTTATGTGTACAACATACATTTTCTTGAATCTATATTATTTATTTTACAGGAAAAAATTCAGAGAATATATGCAAGTGTTGGACTAGTGACAGCTTCAACATTACTAACATAACAGTGACAAATACATGAAGTAGCTCTAGGCTATTGGCCAAATATACCATATATTTTATAAAAATTTATTTTCTTTTATTTTTTCTTACTAACCATTACTTAGCTTTCTAGCCAATGATGTATCTAATAAAAATAAGTAATCAAGAGGATACTTCTTTGCAATTTTAATAAATTGTTCTCTATGGGAAAAAATATTAAACATCAGTGTTTTCAAGCAGAATATGAGATTTGGGATATAAGTATTATTTGGTTGGATAATGGAGAAAAAGAAGACTTTAAAACACATTTTAACCATTATAAACATGTTCCTAACCTCTATAAACTCCCTGTTTTCCAAGCTTCAGTAAGCTCCTGAAGCAGAAATACTGTAGAAAAAATAGTAATTTAAACAGATCATGATATATTAGTCCCTATACAACTTATATTCATCTGAATGGTTTGTTAAAGCTGACAACTGCTGCTAGAGCCTAACTGTCAAAGTGTTTGTCTCTTTACAGCAAGGTAATTTCACTAAATAATATAGTTTTAATCATGCAGTTTTAATGGATGGTGAAATTAACGTAAAATTTGAACTATCACTATTATCTACTACCCTTTTTTATCAATAAAAATACCCCTTCTGGCAAACCATAGGCAGTATATAGTAAGGACACTTATTTAAAGGAATCCCGATATATTTAAACATGCCTCTTCACTTTTTTATATACAGTGACTTGAGGATTCAAGAATAAAAAAGTGAAGTGAAAGCTTCTTTATAAATTCACTCACGAAAGTATCATTTGATCATTTTATATTTTCTTATGACATAAAAGAAATTCATTAAAAAGCACCTCTTCATAAATTATGTTTAAAAAGAAAATAATACAACAATTTGTATTACGATGTAAATAACACTGACTATAGTTAAAATATTTGGAGCCTGGGGTTATAGTTCTGAACCAAGTTATTATGTGACTCTAGTTTAGAAACTTAAACTTTTCAAACCTCAGGTACTTTTATAAATAAGGATGTTGCACAAAACAGTATCACATAATTTAAAATAAAAAACAAAACTCAGAAGATTTTAATTCCAGTAAGATGAAGGCATTTTCAGTAATATTATTAGAAAAAAACAATTTTAAAGAAAAAAAGTTTTTAAGTTTTATGATAACTGTTTTAGTCACTGAAATATGCATATACTTAGAGCTTGAAGCAGCCTAAGGGATAAAACCATAAACCATTAGTGTTTTAAAAAAGAGAATACAAAATAAAACAGAGTAATACAAATAACAGCAACTCACATTGATTTAGTATTTATTTTATTGAAGGCATTTTGCTAAAGATAGAGAGTAATATGTGTGTGTACATTGTAATATGTGTGTATATATATATATATAGTAACATATATATATTGTAATATATATATTGCATTTGTTTATATGATAGTTATTATAACACAAATAATTAATGCTTCAAGGGATGGATACTCCATTTTCCATGTGCTTATTATACATTTCATGCCTATATCAAAATACTTCATATACCCCATAAATATATACATCTACTATGCACCCACAAAAATTAAAAGTTAAAAAAATAGAAAAAAGACATCAGAGCCTAATAAAATGGTAGAACAGTCTTGCATATGTAAATGGTTAAGGAATTCTAAAGAATACAGTTGTTACAGGAGATTGGTAGGGAAGTGTTGGTTAGAGAAGGGCAGGTCCCTGGTTAGGGCTCCACCCTCTGGTTTGTACCCACAGACCTAGGTGAGGACAGGCATTTCTGTTTTTGTGTCCAAATGTTGCATTTCCCAAGACCACCCTGGCCTGCCATGCTCACATCCTGTGCCTATAAAAACCCAAGATGCTAGAGGGCAGAGACACAAGCAGCTGGACACCTAGAGGAACACATTTGTGGAAGAACACACAAGCGTCCGGATGTTTAGAGAAACACACCAGCAGAGGCACACATCGACAGGCACTGGCAGATGCTGGCAGGCCACTGACTGGTAGAATGATTTAGAGTTTGACCTGAGCAGTTGGAGGAGAGAATGCAGCTGCTGAGTGGCCTGACACCGGGGGAAAACTAACTTCCCACTCACTCTTCCTTCTGGCTCCCCATCCATCTGCTGAAAACTATTTCCACTCAATAAAACCTTGTGCTTATTCTCCAATCCCACATGTGATCCGATTCTTTGTTACCAAGGCAAGAACCAGGGATACAGAAAGTCTTCTGTCCACAGAGGGTCTATTTGAGCTGATAAATACAAGCGACCTACAGATAGCTAAATTGAAGGAACACACTATGACACACACCCACTGGGGCTTCAGCTGTAAACAGTCACCCCTAGACACTGCCCTGGGGTCAGAGCCTCAGAACCAGTCTGCATGCTCGCCCTAGATGTTTGAGCAGCAGGGCACCAAAGAAGGGAGTCATATCCCCATTCTATGCCTTGAGGGGGTAAAGGAACTTTTTCTATTTCACAATCAATAAGGCAAATTGCTTAAACAAAAAATCTGTGGTATGTCTTAGAGAAAAAATATATATGTTGGATGAGATTTGTTCAAGCATGAGTTAGAGGTGCTATTCGTTGTGAGTTTAAAGTTAATGAGTCTAGTATATCTAGAAAGAGGATGAGGAAATTCACAGATTTCTATATGAGGCTGCTCTATAAAGTACTAAAGTAACTTCTATAGTGAATTACAAGGTTATGAAAAAGATAGGAAAGTGGCCAAATTTGGGTGCTCCTCAGAGAAAGACCAGTACTAAAATATGTCACAGACAGCATTAAGGAGTGGATTCAAGGTCACTCCTGTTGGATGCCTCAATATTCTGGCATTTGTCCTCTTATCCTCTAGAAATTTATGCTGGATTTCTCACTTCATGTTATCAAGTTTCCCAGAACATGTGAACAGAGGCTGCCTCTGACCGCAAGTACTGTTTATGGAAGTATTTGTATAAAAATAAAAAAAATAACTGACCACAAGTACTGTTCATGGAAGTATTTGTATAAAAAATATTATAAAAATGATTAAGAGTAAAAGAAAGATATTCCTCAATGCATTCTATGAGGTAGGTATATTCATAATACCAAAATAAGAAAAATACAATGAAAATAAAATATTAAAATCCAGTTGTATACATAAATGTAGATGTAAAAAAATTGTACACAAAATATTTCCATCTATTATAAATATAGTGGTATATAAAAGCATATTCTTTTAGAAATGATGTGGCTTTTCCTACAAAACCAAGCATTATTTTACATTGAAAAGTTTATAAATGCCATTTACCACATTAACAAATAAAAGAGAAACACATAGATCGAGGAAAATTTTGTTTAGTACAATTTACATCTATTTATATATTTTTAAAATGATTGTTCTTAGTAAACTAGCTATATCAAGGAATGTTGTTTCACAAAAACTGCAAAAATTATGACAACAACTTAGAGATGGACTTTGTAACTTAAGAAAAAAAAAATTGACTCAAAATGGAACATAAACCTAAATGCAAAATGTGAGAACACAAAAAAAATCTATGTGATAATGGCTTTTATGATTAGTTTTTAGATAAAATAACCAAACGCACAATACATAAAAGTAAAAATTAATTTATAGAAATTTAGTAATGTTAAAAATATTCTACTTTTCAAAAGTCATTATTAAGTCAATATAAAGACAATTCACATTCTGGCTGAAAATAGCTGAAAAATGAATATTTGATAAAGGTCTTATATCCAAATATACAAATAATTCTTAAAACTAAATAATAGGGAAAAAAACAACTATAGACAATTAATATGAACTGACACCTTACCCAAATAAAAAAAAAATACACAGATGCAAATCAGTACTGATTATCAAATCAAGTGCCATTAGGCAATTCCAAATTAAAACATTGAGATATTGACAAATACTCCGAACAGCCCAAATACAAAAACCTGAGTTGTCAGGGTTTTGCATTTTGGCTATTTGGAGTATTTGTCAAATTCTGTTGAGCATAAAGAACAACAAAACTCTCACTTATTTTTGGTGAGAATGCAAAATGGCACTGCCTATTTAGAAGACAGTGTAACAGATTCCTTAGAAACAAAACGTGTTCTTATTTTGTTATCTAGCTGCCACACTCCTAGGTATTTATCAAAGTGATTTGAAAACATGTACACACAAAAAACTTCCACATAAATGTTCATGTAAGGTTTATTCTTTATGGCCATAAACTGGAAACATATAAGATGTTCTTCAATAATTACACTGTGTTTAAAAATTGTGTGATATCTATACAATGAATTATTATTCAGCTATAAAAAATGATGCATTATCAAGCCACTCAAAGACATGATGAATATTAAACGCATATTGCTAAGTGAAAAAAAAGCCTGTCTAAAAATAAATATGTTGTATGATTCCAATTCTATAACAGTCTGGAAGAGACAAAACTATAGGGACCAGAGAAATATCTATGTTCACTAAGATTTGGAGAGAAAAGGATTGAATAGATGAAACACAGGAATTTTTCTTTAGAGAGGTTAATTTGTTATCATATTTTTTTTTAGTTTCAACTTTTATTTTAGACAAAAGAAGTACCTGTGTGGATTTTTTACATTGAACACTGAGTGATGCAGATGTTTGGAGCATAGATTTGATCACTCGGTAGTCAGCATAGCACCTGATAAGTATTTTTTTTAACCCACCATACTCTCCCAGCCTTCTAGTAGTTCACACTGTCTATTGTTCCCTTATTTGTGTCCATGTGTGCTCAATGTTAGCACCTATGTGTAAGTGAAAACATGTGGTATGTGGTTTTCTGTTTCTGTGTTTATTTGCTTAGGATTTCATGGCCTCCAGCTCCAGCCATTTTGCTGTAAAAGACATGATTTATCCTTTTGTTTATGATTGTGTAGTATTCTATGCTGTGTATATGCCACATTTTCTTTATACAAGCTACCATTGTTGGGCACCTGTGTTGATTCCATATCTTGGTTATTTTTGCTATAGCACAACAATGAACATACAAGTGCATGTGATTTTTTTTTCGTAAAATAACTTACTTTCTTTTGGGTATATACTCAGTAATGTTATTGCTGAGTCAAATGGCAGGTGTGTTTTAATTTTCTTTTAGTAATCTCCAGACGGCTTTCCATAGTGGCTGGGCTAATTTACATTACTCTCAACAGTGTATTATAAAGCCACACATTTACAATCATCTGATCTTCAACAAGGGTGACAAAAATAAGCAATGGAGAAAGGACTCCCTATTCATTAAATGGTGCTTGAATAATTGGATAGCCATACGCAGATAACTGAGGCTTGACACTTACTTTTTACCATATATCAAAATTTATTCAAAATTAATGGAAGATTTAAATGTACATCCTCAAACTCTAAAATTCCTAGAAGACAACTAGAAAATACTATTCTCAACATGAGCCTTGGCAAATAATTTTTGGCTAAATCCCCAAAAGCAATCGCAAGAAAACCAAAACTAGACAACTGGGACCTAATTAAACCAAAGAACTCCTGCACAGCAATGGAAACTATCAACAAAGCAAACAGACAAGCTACAGAATAGGGAGAAGATAGTTACAAACTATGTATCCAATAAAGGCCTATTATTTAGAATCCCTAGGGAACTTAAATCAATGAGCACAGAACAACCCCATTGAAAAATAGGCAAAAGGCATGAACAGACACTCATCAAAAGAGAACACATAAGTATACACAAACATTAAAAACTGCCCAGCGTCACTAATCATCAGAGAAATGCAAATCAAAATCACAATGAGATATCATCTCACACTACTCAGAATGGCCATTATGAAAAAGCCAAAAACAACCGATGCTTCCAAGACTGAGGAGAAAAATATTCTTTATGAAACTGTTATTGCAGATATATAACATTACGCCATTGCCAAAGCTCATTGAAATGTACAACGTGAAGAGTGAACCATAATGTATGCAAATGAAAAAATATTATTTAAGCAGTTCCTAGGATGAGATCCAGAATGTGAAAAAAATAAACCAACTGTATTACAAGTGTATTTAACAGTCTCCCTAAAGGGGGTGGAGGAAAATGTACTGACCTAAATAACAAAGTAAATAAATGAAATCTTTCAAACTGTAGGCAAAAGAAATTGTACATAAGCAATGTAATCTATTTGATAATGACTTTTTGTACAGGAGTACAGGTAAAACATTTTGACATTGCTCTATGTTTGTGTAGAAATTGGACAATTGAATAAATGAATAGTAGAGAGTTAGAGCCAATTTTATTACATTTGGCCTGGGCATTTATACATAAGCATGGGGAGAAGACTATAAGGACCCATGGAGTAATGGATTAGAGTTGGAAAATCAGGATGAACTCATGTATACAGTTACATGAAGAAATTTTCATACATGTATTACATACACATAGGTTTCAACATATGTAACTCTTAAGGTGATCAAATAATTGGGCTGCATTGGAGCCCATTACTCCCCCAAATTTATTAAATTGTCCTAGTCTTTTCCATCTGATTATTCATATTCATATATATATACATATATATATGTATATATATATTTGTTTTCTCTTTAGTATGAGAACCTCCTCTCTGTCTTTTGTTCATTAGTGTATTGAAAGACAATGCTCCCTAGGATAGTATAAATAATCTAGACCTGAGGGGCACATGTTGTTTTTACTTTACCATATTTTTGCTGCATGTCTTTATGGATGACATTTAAACTTTTAAAGATTTATTATTTTTAATGGGGTAATAATTACTATACTGATAATAATAAGGTTACCATCACCCAATCATTTATTGCTCATCCATTATAAAGCAGACATTATCTGGGACTCTAAGATATATAAAGAATTAAGATATGGATCTCATTTTGGAGCTGTTTGCTGATGAAGATACGTATGCATATTTATTACTGTATTTCAGCAAATCTAAGTTTCCAGTGATCATGACACAATAATTATACTTAATGGTAAGAAAAAAAGATACTGCCAGTTAAAACTGTGACTTAATGCTCTCTTATCACATTAATTTTAACACATATCCAGATTTCTATGGTATTCTAATGTGAAAAATATAAATTTAGAATTTTTGAAATGTGATACTAACACCAATAAGTGTTTTATCAAACCATAACCATAGGACAAAGTGAGACTAGGAATAGATAAAGCTGATTTTGTTTAGGAGAGTGGAGGAGGGAATATTTAAGCTTTTTCATAAAAAATAAGTAATATTTAAGATGTGTCATAAAAATAAGTAACATTTAAGATGTGTCATAAGAAATACGTAGGGAGCTTTATGTCAGCATGTTTAATTAAGAAAATAATCTCACTCTTTGGTCCCTAAATTCTTTTTTTTTTAACTTTTAAGTTCAGTGGTACATGTGCAGTTTCTTGTATAGGTAAACTTGTGTCATGGCGGTTTGTTGTACAGATTATTTCATCATGCAGATGTTAAGTCTAGTACCCTTTTTAATTTTTTCTGATCTTTTCCCTCCTTTCACCCTCTGATAGGCCCCAGATTGTGTTGTTCCCTTCTATGTGGTCATGTGTTCTCATCATTTAGTTCCCACTTCTAAGTAAGAACATGCGATATTTGGTTTTCTGTTCCTGTGTTAGTTTGCTAAGTTTAATGGCCTCTAGCTTCATCCATGTCCCTCCAGAGGACATGATCTCTATAATCCTACAGTGACACAAAAATAAAAAGCATTATTACAATTGTGATTTGCATTCATGCATTTGACTTACTGATACTCTGTGTCTACCATTATTTTAATAGTTCTGCTTTTATTGCTGCAGACTGTAGTTTTAATGAGATTATTTTATCTCTTTCTTGCTGTTCTATGGACTATAGTTTTTAACCTCAGTGAGATAAATTTATATCTCTTGGCCCTGCTGTAACAGTTTGTAAACTACCATCAGCTGCTAGCTTTCGAAGCTGACATTTCAAACTTTTGTTGTTTTTATTATGGCATTGAAGTATTTCTCTAGCAATTTCATATGGATATGCCATAATTTAATTCTGATGCTGAAATTCCCTAGACAGTTTTCTGCCATTCTGTTCCTATAATGTACTACTGACTTACTTAAGGAGTATTACAACACACGTATTGTAAATGAATGATTCCCTCAACACAACTCCCACATCTTCTGTGCCTCAGTTGGGGATTTTCTGCCAGAGTTTGAAGTGGAACTCTGGCATATTAATTATACTGGTGAGATCAGTATCACAGGTGATTTTCATAATTTTGAATAAGATCAAGAGAAACAGATAATTTCTTATGCTCATCTATATCTATTCATATAGTCTACTTATTTTTTTAAGAAAAAAATACATTCAGAGCGTAAACTTAGCTAATACTTAAATTACTCCCTCAAAATATTTTATTAATGCACAGCAAAAAAAGAACATGAATTGTTAATTGAGAACAAGTAATCTATAACAGACATGCCAACAGAAAAGACAAACCATCTATTGATTAAAAAATCCATGTTATTCTTGTGCATTTGAAACCAGTTATAATGAACATAAAAATGTAATTTGAAATCAGTATATAAAGCAGATTTGAAGAGACATTTTAAAATCATGTTACAATGTCAACAGTATGCAAAGTTATTTCATTGAAAATCTCCTTCAAAAACTTAAATAGGGATTTATTTCCAATTCTCACTCAGAAGATAATGACTAATTTTCATGTTAATGCTGTGACCCTGATAGAGGGCAATTATCTATGAAAGCCAATCAAATATTCATTAGAGCTGAATAAATTTGTTATTTAACTTAACTGCCTTTTTTGAATCTTAAATGGCAAATTTAAAGTGATCTTATCAGGGTAGTTTACTGCATCAGCTGACCCATGTTTTAAACTGTTCCGTCTGTCTATATTCTATCATATCATCTTAAACACTGTTATTCTTACTTTTAGATCAAATTTACATTCAATGGTGATAATCAATATGATATATGAAAGCATAAAAATCCAGAATGCAACTATAGTAGTAACAGTGAAGTAAGATTTGATACATTACTTCCTGGCTAGTTATGCACAAAGAAAGATGGTATTTAAGCAGTTGCTAATATAATGAGGTGAAACACGTCCTCAAATAGGCTGATTCTGCCTTGTGATAAGCTGATAGAATGGAGAAGTAAAGTGAACCTGCATGTATGAGATGCTTGTAACTACATAATAATATAGCCAAAGTCACAGGAAGAAGAAATTGTGTCATTTTTTTCCTCTGAGTTAATTTGCATGTCTGATTTACTTTCTAAAGAACATCAAATATAGAATTTTTTCTTGAAGACAAACTATTTGAAATCTTGAAGCCAATTTTTCTGTGGAAAATTAAAAGTGGTTGCTATAAAGTGTACATCTTAGATAAATTTGTTCAGTTTTCTTTTATATATATTTTAAAAAGCTCCTTTGACATGTATACCTGTGAACCCAGAATCTATCTTAAAATGTAGAAAGTTATTATTGCTTTGCATATATTCATATTATCCTCCATTTGCTCATCTTCCCTTCCTCTAAGCCAGAAATAAATGCCAGCTGGAATTCTGTGTTTACCATTGCTTTTGAAAAATGGTTTTACTACATGTACTTCTAAATAACAAGCTGTTCATCTGTATTTGTTTATCAACTTTGGACAAAGGGTATCACAGTATATAGTATCTTAAAATTTGCATATTTGATAGAAAATAACATTTCTAAGATTAATATATATTGAATATACTCCTTCATATACGTGGGTGTTAACATATTTCAATATTTTAACATAATGGATGCACAATATTAAATATTTTTGTTATTGGCATATTTTACTATTTCAAATAAAATCATATAGGTTTACAGCCAATCTCCAGAACTCTTTTCATTTTGACAGACTGTAACTTTATACCCAATATACAATTCCCTCTACTTCCTATTCCTAACCCCAAGCAACTACCTTTCTTTTTTAGGTTTTTATATGTATCACTACTCTAAGTACCTCATACAAGTGGAATCATATAGTATTTGTTTTTGGGGGACTGGCTTATTTCATTTAGGATAATAACCTCCTCAAGATTCAACCATATTGTATCATGAGTCAGAATTTTCTTTATTTTTAAGGCAAAATAATATTCCATGTGTGTATATAGCACGTTTTATCTATTTGTCCACTGATAGCTTGCTTCCACTTTTAGCATAAATATCAATAATGCTGCTATGAATGTGGAAGTACAACTATTTTCTCAAGACCCTGCTTACAGTTCTTTTGTGTAGATACCCAGAAGTATAATTGAGGAATCATATGGTAGTTCTATATTTAATTTTTTTAGGGTTCTCAATACTGTATTTTGTAACAGCTGCACCACTTTAAAATACCACCAAGAGTATCATAGAGTTCTAATTTTTCTATGTCCTTTTCAATACTTATTATTTTCTGTTTTATTATGTTTTGTTTTGCTTGGATATTAGTCATCATAATGGGTAGGAAGTATGTCGTTATGATTTTGCTTTGCATTTTCCTAGTGATTAATAATGTTGAGCATGTTTTAATATGCCTGTGGCCTTGATATATCTTCTTTGGAGAAATGGGTATTCAATTACTTTACTTATTTTTTAAATTGTATTGTTTGTTTTCATGTTATTGAGTCATAGCTTTTTGTGTATTATAGATATTAATTTGTTATCAAATATATGATTTGGGAATATTTTATTCTGTTTTACAGGTTGCCTTTTTATTAACATGATCTTGTGAAATGTACTTTAAAAAAATTTCAAATGGTTACAAAATAAATTGATTTTATATTTTAGTAATCAGGGTATATGCATATATTGACGATGCTGTTTTCACATTTAAGATGTTGTATATTTGCATTTTATTTCTTCCTAATTATGGTACCTAGATCCTCTGGAATAATAATAGTTAGAAACATGGATAATGATAAACTTTATGTTCTACTGGTCATAAAGAAATATTTCAAATACTTTTCTTACATGAATGTTATTTTTAGAATAGATGCAGTTTTATTGAAAAAGTGTAAACTTATTTTAGAGAAGTCTCATATACCCTGCACTTATTTACCTTATTAATAACAATTTAAATTACTATGTCTATTTAGTTGAATTAAGAAACAAATGTTAATACATTATTATTAACTAAAGTTCTTACTTTATTCACATTGACTTAGTTTTTCTCATTTATCCTTTCTTTCTCATTCAGAAATCCATCCAGGATAGCACATTACATTTAGTCGTCATGTTTTGTTAGGCTTCTTTTATCTATGCTAGTTCTTAGATTTTCCTGGATAATCCTTAGGCTTACCTTGATGGTTTTGAGGGATTCTGGGTAGGCATTTTGTATGAGAATTTTCTATTTGAATTTTTTCCAATATCTTCCTCATAATTGGGAAGGGGTTACTGGTTTTTGAGTCAAAGTCCACAGAAGTAAGGTGTCATTTCATCGCCACAAATCCAAAGTCCATACCATCGACTAGACTTACCACGGTTGACATTGACTTTGGTTACCTGACTGTTGAAGTTTCCAGTGTAGTTACTCTCCACCTTCCTTTTCATTTTGTGCTTTTGGAAAACAAACCACTAAGAAAAATCCACACTTAAGTTGTGACAAGTTATGATCTATACCCTTTAGGATAAATTATGTACATATATATCTTGGAAAACTTATGCATTAAAGATTAATCTTTTAAAATTATTAAAAAGATTAATTTATTAATTATTAAAGATAATCTTTAATCTTTTCACCCACTTATTTAGTCAATCTATTAAATATAGATTATATATAATCATATATATATATTATATATAGACAATCCATTACATATCTATATAGATTATATAGATATATATAAAGAGACATTATGTAGATAATTTATATATATAGATATTTATATTTGTATATCAGTATGAACTCATGAATTTTATTATAATTTGAATTAGAATCTAATACTACCTCATTTATTTTATTCCTCAAATTCTTACAGTGTTGGTCATCAGGAGCTTTTTTGTTAGGCTCTTTTATCCCATTGATATATCACCATCAGTGTGTGTGTCTCTGTGTATGTGTTTTGAGCACTGTATTATCCTGTGCCACTCCAGGATACACTCCAACCTCATCTCATAATTTTCCTTCCACAGTCAGAGACTCAGCCATTTCTCCAGGGAGTTTTCTCTGTTGGAGAACTGTATTAGAAACCACAAACTAAATGCAATGTAAAATCATTACCACTGGGTTTCATTGTTTCTAGCAATGAAATGAAATTAATTGTTATATGAAGACAACATTTATAAATAAGAACTGACTCAAACACATGTATATGTATTTCCTTATACGTGTGTGTGCATGTGTGTGTGTTTATGTATATATCTTTATCCTCACTCAGGATACTTAATAAATAACACAAAAAGGTTTTTATATGTATGTTTTTCTCCATTTCTACATTGATCACTTTATTAAGGATCTTATAAGCATTAGACATTTTAAAACAACTTTATTGAGGTATAATAAACTATACCCATTTAAAGAATACAAATGAACTTACTCTATAGATGAATTGACTTGTGAAATTATTACCACAATAAAGATACAAAATATTCTTATTACTTCCATTTATATTATATTTCTTCCTTCACCGATATGGTTTAGCTCTGTGTCTCCACCCAAATCTCACTTTGAATTATAATAATCCCCATGTGTTTTGGGAGGGAATTGGTGGGAGGTAATTGAGTCATGGGGCAGGCTTTTCCTGTGCTGTTCTCATGTTAGTAAATAAGTCTCACGAGAGCTGATGGTTTTATAAAGGGAAGTTCCTCTGCATATGCCCTCCTGCCTGTCACTATGTAAGATGTGCCTTTACTCTTTCTTGGCCTTCTGCCATGATTATAAGGCCTCTCTAGCCATGTGGAACTGTGAGTCCATTAAACCTCTTTCCTTTATAAATTACCCAGTCTCAGGTATGTCTTTATTAGCAGCATGAGGACAGGCTAATACAGTAAATTAGTACTTGTTGACTGGGATGCTGCTATAAAGATACCTGAAAATGTGGAAGCAACTTTGCAACTGTGTAACAAGGAGAGGTTGGAATAGTTTGGAGGGCTCAGAAGACAGAGATGTGGTAAAATTTGCACCTTCCTATAGCCTTGGAGAGCTCAGAACACAGGAAAATGTGGAAAAATTTTGAACTTTCTAGAGACTTGTTGAATGGCTTTGGCCAAAATGCTGATAGTAATATGGACGACAAAGTGCAAGTTGAGGTGATCTCAAATGGAGAAAAACTTTTTGAGAACTGGAGCAGAGGTAACTCTTGTTATGCTTTAGCAAAGAGACTGGTGGCGTTTTGTCCTTTCCCTAGAGATCTGTGTAACTTTAAACTTGAGAGAGATAATTTAGGACATCTGGCAGAAGAAATTTCTAAGCAGCAAAGTGTTCAACATGTAACTTTGGTGCTGTTAAAAACATTCAGGTTTATGTATTCACAAAAATATGGTTTGAAATAGGAACTTATGTTTAGAAGGGAAGCAGAGCATAGAAGTTTGGGAAATTTGCAGCCTAATGATGCAATAGGAAAGAAAAACTCATTTTCTGAGGAGAAATTCAAGCTGGCCGCAGAAATCTGCATAAGTGAAAAGGAGCCAAATGTTAATCACCAAAACAATGGGAAAAATGTCTCCAGGGCATGTCAGACCTACAGGGCACCCCCTCCCATCACAGGCCTGGAGGCGTAGGAGGAAATAGTTGTGTGGGCCTGGCCCAGGTCCCCACTGTTGTGTGCAGCATAGAGGCTTGGGACGCTACATCCCAGCCACTACAGCCATGGATAAAGGGGACCAAGGTACAGGTCAGGCTGTGGTTTCAAGAGGAGGCAAGCCCCAAACATTGGAAGCTTCCACATGATGTTAAGCCTGCAGGTGCACTGACGTCAAGAAATGAGGTTTGGGAAACTCTGCCTAGATTTCCAAGGATGTATGGTAATGCCTGGATGTCCAGGCAGAAGTAGAGCCCTCATGAAGAACCTCTGATAGGACAGTGCAGAAGGGAAATGTGGGATTGTAACCCCTACACAGAGTCCCCACTAGGGCACTGACTTGTGGAGCTGTGAGAAGAGGGTCGCCATCCTCCAGACCCCTGAATGGTAGATCTACCAAGAGCTCCCAAGACCATGGAAACCCATTTTTTTGCATCAGCCTGACCTGGATGTGAGACAAGGAGTATAAAGAGATAGTTGCAGAGCTTTAAGATTTGGCTACCCTACTGGATTTCTTACTTGTGTTGGGCCTCTAGAACCTTCACTTTGGCCAATTTCTCCCGTTTGCAATGTGTGTATTTACCAATGCCTGTATCCACGTTGTATCTAGGAAATAACTAACTTGCTTTAGATTTTACAGGCTCATAGGTGGAAGGAACTTGCCTTGTCTCTGATGAGACCTTGGACTATAGACTTTTGAGTTAATGCTGAAATGAGTTAAAACTTTGGGGAACTGTTGGGAAGGCATAATTGGTTTTGAAATATGAGGATATGAGATTTGGGAAGGGATAGGGGTGAAATGATATGGTTTTGCTGTGTCCCCACCCAAATCTTACCTTGAATTGTAATAATCTCCATGTGTCATGAGAGGGACTTGATGGGGGCTAATTGAGTTATGGAAACGTATTTTTCTCGTGTTGTTCTCATCATAGTGAATAAGTCTCATGAGAACTAGCGATTTAACAAGGGAGTTCCCCTGCACCTGCCTTATTGCCTGCCATCATGTAAGATGTGCCTTTGCTCTTGATTCACCTTCTGCTATGATTGTGAGGCCTCCCCAGCCATAAGGAACTGTGAGTACCTTAAACCTGTTTTCTTTATAAATTACCCAGTCTAAGGTATGTCTTTATTAGTAGCATGAGGACAGACTGATACAGCCATCCTAAGCCCGATTCAGTCACTGATCAGTTTTCTATATCTGTAGATTAGTTTTTATTTTATTAAAAGTTATATAAATGAGATAATACATTTTGTACTTGTTTGCTTTAGGCTTTAGTATGATGATTTTGAGATTCATCTGTATCATTTCATGTTTCAGCAGTTCTTTGTTTTTATTGTCAAGTAAGGTTTCATTGCATGCATATAAAATTTTGTTTTTCCATTCAAATGTTGATGAACATTTAATTATTTACATTTCTTATTTATCACAAATAAGGCTACATAAACATTTGTTCTTAAGTATTTGTGTGGAAATAATTTCCTTTTTGTAGGATGCTTGGTCATATAGTAACTGCGTATTAGTTAATTGCATTGCTATAAAGAAATACCTGTGATGGGGTAATTTATTTAAAAAAAGAAAAGAGGTTTAATTGATTCATGGTTCTGCAGGCTGTTCAGGAAACACAGTGGCTTCTGCTTTTGGGGAGGCCACAAAAGCCTCTTTATAAAGGGGAAATAGACATCTTATATGGCAGGAGCAGGAGCAAGAGAAGGAGCAAGAGAAAGAGCAAGAGCAAGGGAGTAAGTGCTACACACTTTTAAACAATTTCTCACAAGAACTCACTATCAGAAGAACAGCACCAAGGGGATACTGCTAACCTATTCATGAGAAATCCACTTCTATGTTCTAATCATTTCACACTAGCTGCCACCTCCAATATTGGAGATTACAGTTTGACAGGAGATTTTGTGGGGACACAGATCCAAATCATATAAAACTGTAAGTTTAACTTTATAAGGAATTGTAAAATAGTCTTCCAAAGTTATTGCAAGATTTGTATTCCTACCAGCAATATAGTTGACCCACATTTTTTCTAATAATTGTTTTTGTTTACTTTTTTCACTTTTTTCTTTTCTTTTGATATAAGACATTCTAATATGTGCATGGTTCTAATACAGTGTAGTTTTAATTAGGATTTTCCTAAAGATTAATGATTTTAAACAATTTTTTTGTGTGACTGGCTATCTATATATATATATTTTTGTTAAGTGCTAGTCTTTGAATATTTTAAATTGGATTATTTATCATCTTTTTAAATTGTAATGTTTTTATTTACATATTCTGGACACAAATGTCTTGTCAGTTTTATGTATTTCAAGTAATTTCTCTAATTGTCTGGCTTGACTTTTTGTTTTCCTAACAATGACTCTGAAAGATGTAGATTCTTAATACTAGTAACATCAATTATAAGTTTTAGAAATATAAATAATTATCTTACAAAGCAGTGCTACAAAATGAGAACATTGAAATTAATATGACCCCACAAACAATAGTGCTGATTTAGAAAGTTTACGTATTTCTTTGGAAAATATCAGTGAAAAATAAAAAGTCCTGAAAATTAGTTGTGTAATAAACTTCATGAAGTACATTATAAATGTATACAGATTAAAATATTATCTGTTTTAATGAAACTTTACTGCTTACATAAACTTGTAGGCCTGTTACTTTTCAGTTACTGAAAATTGTATTACTTAAGTTTTAAACACTATGTTTTTATTAATTTTAATTTTATTTATCTTGGAGTTCCTCAATATTACTTTGCTACTTTCTCTAAAGTTATGGCACACATTAAATAGCCTCTTGTATTAGTGTTTATTTTTTAGAATCTACTCTATATTTTGGTAATCTATGAAAACAACTGAAATTTTGGAAATGGAGAGTAGAATTACAGTTATCAGAGGTAGAGAAAAGTGGTAAGGGCAGGGAAGAAGTGGGGATGGTTAATGGCAACAAAAATATAGTTAGAAGGAATGAATATCTAGTATTTAATAACAACAGGTGATCACAACCAACAATAATTTATTGTACATTTAAAATAACTAAGAGTATAATTGGAATGTTTGTAACACACACACACGCACACACACGGCACACACACACACAAATAATGAATGATTAATGTGATGGCTACCCCATCTACCTTGACACAAATATTATCCATGTATCAAAATATCTCAGGTACCCCATAAATATATACATCTACTACCTACCCATAAAGATTTTTTAAAATCGCTACTATAAAAGTAAGTTTTAAATACTAGATACTGGATATATATATATATATATATATATATATATATAAATGTTAGTGATATTTCAAGTACAAAATATCATTTTTGATGGTGTCATGATGTTGCTATTGTAAAAACATGCAATATTGGCCCAGATTATTTGTAAGATTAGTTTATATCTTTATTTCTCTAATTAACCAGTCTATAATATGTCTTGATATGCTGGATTTACTTCAGTGAAGGTTAGTTTCTTTTTTGTGTCATCATTTACAAATTGGCCTCATGTTTATTATTTATATTAACTTTTTACTCTACCGTACCTCTGTTTTCAGTTTTCTGCACTGCATGTATTGAGTAACTTCTGGCATACTACATCATAAAAAAATAAAATTTATAAAATATAAGTAGGTGCAAGCATATGTATTTATTTTACTGTTATCATAATGTGATGGTTGATATTGAATACCAACTTGATTGGATTGAAGGATGCAAAGTATTGTTCCAGGGTGTGTCTGTGAGGGTGTTGCCAAAGGAGATTAACATTTGAATCAATGGATTGGGAAAGGCAGACCCACCCTCAATCTGGGTGGGCACAATCTAATCAACTGCCAGAGTGGCCAGAATAAGAACAGGAAGAAGAACCTGGAAAGATTAGACTGGCTTAATCTTCCATCCTACATCTTTGTCTCATGCTGGATGGTTCCTGCCATTGAACATCTGACTACAATTTCCTCAGCTTTGGGACTTGAATTGGCTTCCTTGCTCCTAAGCTTGCAGATGGCCTATTGTGGGACCTCACCTTGGGATCATCTGAATTAATACTCCTTAATAAACTCCTCTTTCATATATACATCTATCCTATTAGTTTTGTTCTTCTAGAGAACCCTGCTTAATACCCATACTGATATAGTTTGGAGATTTGTCCCTACCCACGTCTCATGTTGAAATGTAGTTCCTATTGTTGGAGGTGGGGCTTGATGGAAGGTTTTTGCATTATTGGAGAAGATGCCTCATTAATGGTGTGATCCTTAATACTGAGTGTCAACTTGATTGAAGGATACAAAGTATTGAACCTGGGTGTGTCTGTGAGGATGTTGCCAAAAGAGATTAACATTTCAGTCAGTTGGCTGGGGAAAGCAGATCTACCCTTAATTGGGTGGACTCCATCTAATAAACCATGAAAAAATACAAAGCAGTCAGAAAAACGTGAAGAGGCGAGATGGACCTAGGCTCCCAACCTACACCTTTCACTCATGCTGGATGCTTCCTGCCCTTGAACATTGGACTGCAGTTTCTTCAGTTTTGGGACTTGGACTGGCTCTTTGCTCCTCAGCTTGCATACAGATTGTTTTTGGACATTGTGATCATGTGATTTAACACTTAATAAACTGCCCTTTACATATATATATTTATATAACTCCTATATATATGGGAGTTATTAAATATATATGTATACATATATACATGTATATGTACATATGTACATGTATCTACATATAAATATGTACGTACATGTATAAATGTATATATATGTATATATATGTGTAATACATATATGTGTATATATGTATTACACATATTATAGATATATATTTATACATATATATACATATGTATATATGAGAGTTATATATGTATATTTCTATAACTCCCATAAATGTGTGTGTGTGTGTATGTGTGTGTGTGTATGTTGTTAACTCCAATCAGGGAAGGTAAAAGTACTCTTTCTGCCCTACCTTCTGCTCAGCTGTCATGGTCAAATTCTGGAGTCTGATCATCATGTTACGAAGACTCTGTTCAGAGGCTGCCATAAGACGAGCCCACAGACTTACCTCCAAAATATCTTTGTGTTCACACAGGCACACACGTCATGTGTGGACTCATGCAGCCATGCACTGCTTACACATTCAAATGTAGCAGGCCTGTGCCTATGAGGGTATATAGACGTGCCCATAGGTGTATATTAAAATTTTAATGTGAGTATGATAGAGAATCAGATTTAAAGAATATTTCTTCCTTGACTAAATGATATTCCTCTGTAAAATAAACATAATTAAAAACAAAATTAAGCCATTCTGTTTATATGGCTAGAATAATGATGGAAGAGGAAGGAAAAGCATCTCCACTATTTATAACATTTATAGATTTCTTCCTACAAAGTACACATTTTTTTCCCTTGACAACAATACTAATTCTATATTACTGTAAATTAATATGTAAAATTCTGCCTTTTGACTAGAAAAGTCTGAACTGTATCCTTTGCCCTGCTCCACAGGAGAAACAAAAGATTTTAAACTTCCTTCCAATGACTGAAACTGCCTAGGACACCAGCAGTGGTGTTCAGAAGAGTTGCCTCAAGCTGGAACAGGAACTCACATTACTGTGAGTGGCTGAGCTAACTTTCTTTGAAGGCTTTCAAAGGTATATTTTCCTGTCACTCATGGACATTTCCAATTAATGATCTCTTTTAATTACAGTTGTGGCAATCTCATGTGTTCTTAATCTATGTTGTATGAAGGACAGACATCTCTACAATAAATGAAAACAATTTGCTCTCTTTGCCTACAGATCTCTTATTTATCTCTATAATTGATGGTGGTGAGTGTAAGGCAGGGGATTATTCAAGATAGAAAGATACTGTATTCTAAGAATCCAGTGATTATGCCAAAAAATTCAAGAGAAGACAGTTGGAAGATGTGGTATTCTGCATTTACACTGTAAACTTCTAAATGGTAAATTTAAACGTGACTAGAAAATGAATTAGAGTTGACATTTTTCTGAATATTCTGTGTAAGATCTACATTGTGAGATTCAACAATACAGCTCTGCAGCAATCCTTGAGAGAGTCAATTAAAAGTCTATACTCATGGATACATGCTGGATGATGCAGTAGGATGAATAATGATGTGACAGCACCAAATCAATGCTACTTAGGAGGCAGGGGCAAGAGAAGGTATATTGTTTCAATATAAATAGGTTTGAATAATCAAGAAATTGTGAGTAATTACAGTGTTGTTAACTCTTGTTTGTAGTGATAGATATAAAGTTAGCTATGAATGGCACATGTCACGATGAGGAGCATGAATAGATGCTTCCTGAAACTGAATAGGAAGAGGTGATATATGAGTTTCTGAAGGTGATATAAGTACTGATTGTACCATGAATACCTTAAAATCATTATTGATAAATTACTATTACTTGCATGGACTCATTAATTCCATAGCATATTTAAATCAAATTGTTTAGAGTGAACAAATGAACATGGCCTGATATGTGTGTGTGTGTTCAAGTTTACTTAAACTCGAAATATTCATCTGTATACATACATAAAAAAGCTTGAAATGTGTATATATTTTTTGTCCAGGTTTGTCCCATATACCCTAGTTCCATAGTAGCAGACTGGCATATGTAGATAGAGTTATGTATTTCCAACTTGTTTATAAATATTATTTTAAAATCATCCATCACTATGAAAATATTAATAATTCATTTTATAAATTATCTATTATGTATTTTATAATTTTCAAGTCATCCATTAATTATACTATAAATGACAATTGGATCCATGTTTTTGTTTTCTCTTAAATTGGTAATGACGTAGTAATACATTTGATAGATTCCTCTTATGTCTATAGTATGTAGCATTCTGTACTTCCACAATCTTGAGATATTTACTTTGAACTTATTGAAAAATAATTATTAGATATAACAATGAAAATCTAATAATAAATATTGCTTACCAGATAAAAATAATAAATATAAATAAATAATAAAATAATAAAATTAAAAATAGTTTTTAATTTGTGTTACATGTTCTTTAGAGAAAGTACTTTTATGATTTTTGATTACTCTCTGATTATTGGCAGAGATTCCCATATAATATTTGCTAGGACTGTCAAAATATGCAGAAGTGCAGTGAAGAAAATTAGTCCGAATGATAGGCCCAAAGAAACTGAATTGGTATTTTCTTCAGATATACTTTGGAACTGAGAATTAGTGCAAATAACTGTAATTTCTGAATTGCTCTTGCAAGTGCATCAACTTAAATGGAATATTTTTATTCCAAGAATTTATCTCCACATCAGCAACATACAGAAACTATAACATAGGCAATAGAAGAGTGTGAATTTACGTGACTAATATATATGTTTTCCACAAAAGTTACTTTTAAAGAAAAAAATAGTGGTAGTTAAAAATGAGTCTATCTTCAAACTTACTAATATTCTATCTACTTATTTTATCAGTTAGTGAAAAGTTGCTGAAATAGGTGATTACAAATTTCTCTAGTTCTCCGATCAGTCCTATTATATATTTTGTGGGTGGTTTACCTTACTATAAAGTATATGAACTTTTTTTTTCAAATCATGTTAATGAAATAAGCTCTTTATTTCTATGTAATGCCACCTGCTATCCTTGAGAATTTGACTGATGTCAATATTTCTACTATATTTCTTTTTTGTTAGTATTTTTATTGTTTTATTTATAATATATCTATGTATTGTTAATTAAAATAGCCTTTCTATCCATAGCATAGAGTATGCTCTTTTTTTTAAGCCAATATAATAATCTCTGCTTTTCAGTTGAGTTTTTAAGCCATTTATAATTAATGGAATTTTTAATATGATTGTGTTTTAATCTTTTCTATCACTACTTTTTCCTCCATCTGTCTTTGTGTTTTGGTGGTAATAAGACCACCCTCAAGTTTACTGATTTATTTGAAGGCCTTACATGACTGTTTCACAGATTATGCTCATGACTAAGGATTGTTATACCAAAGAAATTAGAGAAGTAAAAAAAATACATGCTTTGGGTGAAGTCACAGTGGTCACATGCAGGCTTCTGAGTAGTTTTCTGTCTGTGGCCACTTAGAACTTGCTTCCATCCAGCATCCAGGTATGAAGACATGTCAAATTTCTCTCTACAGTGAAGTCTGTTGAGTATCAGAATTTAAGACTCTTATGGAGCATTTTTCACATTCTGCTACACAACCAGCCATTACAACCACAATTTATAACCCTAACAATAAAACTAGGTCCACATCATCATTCTTGGCATTTTTATGCCTAGTGAGGGCCACATGGTCCAGAGTTTGGCCAAAAGTAAATCATACTTGTACAATTCTTTGGAGACATGCAAAAATGAGAGGCTATACTAATTGATTTTTTCTTTTTTCATAATTTTTAAATAAATTATTTTAATATTTTATTTATTAATTAGCTTTTTAGGACAATCCCTTCTTTGCTAACAAGTTGTTGCTTTTGCATTGATAGTATATATCATTAATTTATTACAGGCTAATATCAAGTAATATTATACCACTTCATATATAACAACTTTCTTAAATAATAATTACATTTCCCTTTGTTTCAGTCTTTGAATCTGTCTTTGAATTTTAATTGAAATACTTTATAAGTCTGAAGATAAATTATTACTTTCATCTAATTGTCATTTACACTAACAGAATTATGGACAAAAACTATATGAACATTTTAATAGATCTGGAAAGAGCATTCAGTAGAATCCAATATCTCTCCATGATAAAGGAAAATAACTAAGAGCCATATATGACAGACACACAACTAACATGGTAAGTAAGGAAATATTGAAAGCTTTTCCTCTAAAATTTGGAACAATGATACCCATTCTCTCTACTTATATTCAACTCTGTACTGGAAGTCCTAGCCAGAGTAATTAGGCAAAAGAAAGAAATGCAATTTAGAAACTATAGACTCCACCAAAAAGTTTTTAGAATAAACAAGTTCAACAGAGTTGCAGAATACAAAATCAACATGCAAAAATGAGTAGAGTTTATTTCTTTATTTCTTCTTAAAAATGGGATATGTGTTCAGAACATGCAGGTTTGTTTCATAGGTATATGTGTGCCGTGGTGATTTGCTGCACCTATTGACCTGTCCTCTAAGTTCCCTCCCCTCAGCCCTCACCGCCACAAAAGGCCCTGGTGTGTGTTCCCCTCTCTGTGTCCATGTGTTCTCAATGTTTACTACAAGTTATGAGTGAGAATATTCTCTGTTTTGTTTTCTGTTCCTGTGTTAGTTTGTGGAGTATGGTGGCTTCCAGCTCATCAATGTCCCTAGAAAAGACATGATCTCATTTCTTTATATGGCTGCATAGTGTTTCATGGTATGTACCACATTTTCTTTATCTAGACTGTCATTTATGGGCATTTGGGTTAGTTCTATGTCTTTGCTATTATAAATAATGCTGCAGTAAACATATGTGTGCATGTGTCTTTATAGTGGAATAATTTATATTCCTTTGGGTATAGAGCCAGTAATAGGATTGATGGATCAAGTGATATTTATGGTTCTAGATCCTTGAGGAATCACCATATTTGTCTTCCACAATGGTTGAATTAATTTACACATCAAGAAATTCATCCACCATGATCAAGTCAGCTTCATACTTAGGATGCAAGGCTAGTTCAACATACACATATCAATAAACATAATCCATCATATAAAGAGAACCAAAGACTAAAACCACATGATTATTTTAATAGATGCAGAAAAAAATCTTTAATAAATTCAATATCATTTTATGTTAAGAACTTTCAATTAAACTAGGTATTGATGGAAGAGGTCTAAAAATAAGAGCTGTTTGTGACAAACCCACAGCCAATATTATATCAAATGGGCAAAGGCTGGAAGCATTCCCTTTGAAAACCTGTACAAGAAAAGGGCACCCTCTCTTACCACTCCTATTCAGCATAGTATTAGAAGTTCTGGCCAGGGCAATCAGGCAAGAGAAAGAAAAAATACTGTATTTGAATGAGAAGAGAGCAAGTCAGATTGTCTGTTTGCAAATGACATGATTTTACATTTAGAAAACCCCACCATCTCAGCCCCAAAACATCCTGAACTGATAAGCAACTTCAGCAAAGTCTAAAGATACAAAATCAATGTGCAAAAATCGCAAGCATTTCTTTTTTCTTTTATATATATATATACACACATATATAAATTATTATGTATATATACATATATATAAATTATTATATATATAAATATATATATATATATTTGTTTATTATACTTTAAGTTCTGGGGTACATGTGCAGATTTCAGGATTGTTACATAGGTATACACATACCACAGTGGTTTGCTGCCTCCATCTTCCTGTCACCTGCATTAGGTATTTCTCCCAAGGTTATCCTTCCCCTATCTCCCCACCCCCGCTAATTACTCCTAGTCCCCCCAGTCCCCAACAGACCCCAGTGTGTGATATTCCCTTCCCTGTGTCCTTGTGTTCTCATTGTTCAACATCCACCTATGATGAGAACATGTGGTGTTTGGTTTTCTGTTCTTGTGTAAGTTTGCTGAGAATGATGGTTTCTAGTTTCATCCATGTCTCTGCAGGACACAAACTCATCCTTTTTTATGGCTGTGTAATGTTCCATGGCGTATATGTGCCACATTTTCTTTGTCCAGTCTATCTTTGATGGACATTTTGGTTGGTTCCAGGTCTTTGCTATTGTAAACAGTGCCGCAATTAACATACGTGTGCATGTGTCTTTATAATAGAACGATTTATAGTCCTTTGGGTATATACCCAGGAATGGGATTGCTGGGTCAAATGGTATTTCTATTTCTAGATCCTTGAGGAATCACCACACTGTCCTCTACAATGGTTGAACTAATTCACACTCCCACCAACAGTGTAAAAGTGTTCCTATTCCTCCACATCCTCTCCACTCTCTGTTGTCTCCAGATTTTTTAATGATCACCATTCTAACTGGCATAAGATGGTATCTCGATGTGGTTTTGATTTGCATTTCTCTAATGACCAGTGATGATGACCATTTTTTCATATGTTTTATTGACTGTATAAATGCCTTCTTTTGAAAAGTGTCTGTTCATATCCTTCACCCACTTTCTGATGGGCTTGTTTGTTTTTTTCTTGTAAACTTGTTTTAGTTCTTTGTAGATTCTGGTTATTAGCCCTTTGTCAGATAGGTAGCTTGCAGAATTTTTTTTCCATTCTGTTGGATGCTGGTTCACTCTATGATTGTTTCTTTTGCTGTGCAGAAGCTCTCTAATTAGATCCCATTTGTCTATTTTGGCTTTAGTTTCCATTGCTTTTGGTGTTTTAGTCCTGAAGTCCTTGCCTGTGCCTATGTCCTGAATGGTATTGCCTAGGTTTTCTTCTAGGGTTTTTCACAGTGTTAGGTCTTATGTTTAAATATTTAATCCAGCTGGAGTTAATTTTTGTATAAGATCTAAAGAATGGGTCCAGTTTCAGCTTTCTGAACATGCCTAGCCAGTTTTCCCAACAAATATTTCTTTACACCCACAATAGGCCAGCAGAGACCCAAATCATGAGTGAACTTCCATTCACAATTGCTAATAATGTTGATCTTGTAGAAGTAGCGAGTAGAATACTGATTACTTGAGGCTGAAAAAGTGGGACGAGATGGGGAGAGATTAGTAAATGGGTACAAAGTTATAGTTAAATAGGATAAATAAATTCTGGTATTGTATTTTACAATAGGGTGACTATTGTCAACTATAATACATTGCATACTTCAAAATAGGTAGAAGAGAGAATTTTGAATCTTCTTAGCACAAAGAAATGGCAAATATTTGAGGTGATGGATATGGTTGTTATACTGATTTGATTGTTTTGCAATGTACATATGTATTAAAAGCTCTCACTGAATCCACACAAAAATGTACAATTCTTATGTGTCAATTAACAGCAAAATAAAACTTATAAAAGACTGCTGGATCATATGGTAAATGAAATTATAAACCATGACTCCAAAGTGGCTTTATCATTTTACATTCTCACCAGGAGTGTTTGAGAATCCCAGCTTTTCTATTTCCTCAACACATGGTATTGTCAAGCTTAAACATAGGCAGTCTAGTGAGCACATGTTGCCAATTCATAGAGGTTTCTATTTTCCTTTCTTTGATAAATAATGATGCAAAGCATTATTTCATGTTTCTTTTTTTGCTAATTGTACAATTATATGTTTTACATACCAATATCTATATATTTTATAGGGAAAAGGTGTTTTGTGAGATAAAGTATAGATGCTTTTTATCATGTGTTTAGAAACAAGTGTTGTATTGGTTTGCTAGCTTTTGTTTACAAATTAGCTTCTATATTTATAAATTATAATGGTTTATTTATTTGTATTGATAACTTTTTTTGCCTGTGAATCTTCTGCAGTTATATAGCTGTCTTTTTAGTGGAAGTGTTTCTTGTGGCTCATTGCAAATTGGCACCCACTATTGCCACACTTTAAGAACACAGGAGTACAATAACTATTTTCCTCTTGTAAGGCCGGTTGCCTTGCTGGGAGCTCGGACGCACCCCCTCCCCCCAGCCCCTTTTTCCCTTCTACAAGCCCCGAGCAAGCTCAGACATACTCGGGCATGCTTGCACAGCCTGGTCTTCTCTTAAAAAGCCCAGTATGCAAACAAAGTGCTGCAACCATAGCTTCTTAATAACCAATAGCAGCTAAGCCTTAACAACCAATAGCAGCTAAGCCTTAACAACCAATAGCAGCCGAGTTTTAACAAGCCAAGTCCTAGGTCAAGGCTTGTAACTTACCCAATAGCAGTCTTGCTCTCCC